>JSUI01006096.1:0-19978 GCA_000833645.1 Huntiella omanensis | reverse complement strand
CAATAAACCCTAGGAGCTGAACCTGCACGGCCGGCCGCCGAGCCAACGAGTTAAGCCAAGATGGGGCCCGTGTTCGTCCGGGGTGTCTTGAGGGATGGATGGAGAAGTTGTACAGTGGAGTATAGACTAAGCAAGGCAGAGTTTAGAGGGAACAAAAGAGACGAAAGGGAGGTTGTCGTTGAAGACGGGTTGATTAGGAAGATTGTTGGAGATTGAAGGAATTACCCTCCGCTTCTCTTGCCGTCTATAGTACACTATCTACATACATATGTACATACGACTTCCCGCAACTGCGCCTGAGGNCAAGGCTAGACAGGAAGGTGGTGGAATGTTCAACTGGCGGGGGAATCATCCATCAATGTTCCCATGCCATGCCGCAATTGAGCGGGCAAATCTACAGGATAAACCAAGTATGATCGGAAAGACAACAGCATGAACATCACAAGCATATTCGTTGCATGGAAAGTATACCCCGTTCGTAACGAACGAGAGAGTGCCCCGGAAAAACAGGGGAAAGTCTGCGGCGAAAGGAAGGATACAATATCGACTTAACTCCGGCCTGTTCATCGCCCTGCTTATGTCTGTGTCGTTCTTTTTTGTTTTTTCTTGGTTGTTATGTGCGTGCGTGTGTCGATATGTTGTTGTTCTAGGCAAACTAACTAATATACAAAGTAATACTTGCTTGCTATCTATGGCAAACCATTCTTACTCATGTTGTCTTTTTTTTTTTTACTCACTAGCTCGTTTACCGTTGGCGGACATGAGGGGGGCTCAGACAATAAACCCTAGGAGCTGAACCTGCACGGCCGGCCGCCGAGCCAACGAGTTAAGCCAAGATGGGGCCCGTGTTCGTCCGGGATGTCTTGAGGGATGGAGAAGTTGTAGAGTATGTACATACATACATACATACATATGTACAGTGGAGTATAGACTAAGCAAGTCAGAGCTTGGAGAGAACAAAAGAGACGAAAGGGAGGTTGTCGTTGTTGAAGACAGGTTGATTAGGAAGATTGTTGGAGATTGAAGGAATTACCCTTTGCTCCTCTTGCCGTCTAGAGTACATACATACCTATCTACATGTGTATGTACATACGACTTCCCGCAACTGCGCCTGAGGCATCACCAAAAGCCCGTATTGCCGGACCGGAAAATTCTACTTCCGAACTCGAGACACAGACGTGCGTTTCTAACCACCGGAGGATCTTTCCTAAGTAGGCAATCTACAAGACGAATCACAGAACCGATCCATGGTTTTGTTCAAGTAGAGTGACATTGTAATGTATATTCAAGTATGGTTTCCTTGGTTGTGTATGAGAAGAAAGTAGTAGTTCGGATTTATATCAAAACATAGGACACTGGAAGTCCTGGACAGCGTGGTTTTGGTCAAGTTGTTACTTGGTTCATTCCGCGTTTGTATTCCGCGTGCAATGGGCACCGGAGGGTTCTGCCGCTCTGGATTTGAGAGGTTTGTGCGTTGGAGCACGCCATCGGAGGCTTTGGACGGTAGTCAAACAAATCAGGAATATTTCTGATTCAATAGAGAGGGAAGATAGTCAGGAACGAAGAAACGAGGCTTAAAACATGATATACTTGAAAAAGGGACTGGATGGATTACATATGTCAAGTGTATTTATGTATGTACCTACCATGAGGAACTAGTAACCTCAACTCTAATGAAATGTACATACATACAATTACCGCTATATCCCGTCATATCTTTTGCCACGCGCTTCATCAGCAAACAAGCGGCTCACTTCCTGACTTCCTGACTTCCCGTCACCCCATAATCCCTAACATTTCCCCTCCTTCTTCTATAAGCGTCACCGGCACAGTAAAAACATAAAAAGAGAAATAAAAAGAAAACAAACACTAACCAACTACCGCACGAACCCCCTTCCCTTCCCGTGGATGACTGCCGATCTATGTACCAAGTAAAAAAAAAGGAAATGTAGCGAAACTCTTCGTCGTCCCATGGATAGCTCTCTTTCTAGTCTGTCTGTCTAGTTAACAAAACCATGTGAAACTTGCACGCGAAAAGCCGAACACCCTTCCTTTCAAGTAAAGAAGAAGGACAAAAAAAAAAAAAAAAAAAAAAAAAAAACTCAACGTCCGTCCGCCCCAAATCGCCGGCTGCCCCCTGCAGTGGCTGTATCGGGAGATGCACGCCAGGACTGCAGGACTGGCGTCGCAGGCCAAGTGCCGTCGCCGTTGATGAGCGGATTGGCCTTAGAACAAGTGTGTGTCTGTGTTTCTATTTCGTCTTGTTTTGTAGGTGTTTTGTGGGTGCAGTACGAGGTTATTTACTGTTGTTGTTGTGGTTGTTGTTCCGTATTTGTTTTGGTAGGGCACGTAATGACTTGGTGGGATTTGGTCAGAGAAAACCTCCATCATCGTCATCGTTACATTATACTTCCCCGAAACAATGCTTTCGCAAGGCTTGCCGGATTTAGTATCTTAATGTCCATGCTTCTAATTCCGCCACTCACATACATCATATTGTACATATGTACATATGTATATGCACTTACATACATGTTGCTCATCTTCGTGAGATGCATGTTGCACACAATGACAAGCAAATCGTCGCTAATAGAACCCACTGATCAAGATCGTCCGCTCAACACACGTTCACAAGGTTTGTGCAACGAACATAGTCTGATATCGGGTGTCAGGGTTAGGGTGCCCATTACCGGATTAGGAAATGTGACAATTGGACTTTCGGGGGCCAGTGGCTGGTGGCTTAGAGACGGATGTCAAAATATTTGGATGAATAAAGAGATGTGTACATACGAGAAAAGAAGAAGGAAATGAATAGAGGCAATGTGTCTATCACGGCTGTCAGAGTTTACCCATGCTATCAAACCGTGATTCGTGCTTATTCTCTCATTGTTACCAACCTATATATGATATGTACCGTACAATATGTCAATTTGGTATATCTATGTTTGCTCTACACATCGAGCCATTTTCACATGTCCAGCCCATAAAAAAAAAGCAATATCCTCTCTTTCGCTCCTAAACATTACTCTATTTAGACATTGTGCCATTCACAGCCATATCCCGATGGTCACGGACCTCATCAGACCCCGTGCCGTTCTCTTGGGCTTCCAACATGGCAGCAAAGCAGGGCAACTCGACACACGGTCCGTTCGAGTAGTTTAAGGCAATAAATCGAGAAACAAGAACACACTAAAAAGAAAAAAGAAAAAAAAAAAAAAGAAACGAAGAGCGAGATGGAAAAGGGAGAAAATAATGAGAGTATGATTGTGGGAAAAATAATTATGCTTTTTGGAAAGACGGGATTTAATTCGGGTTAATAGTTGGCATGTATGTACATAAGCCTGTGACGTCTTTCCTGCATCATCATCATTGACCTGTCCATGGAAACTTGGACCAAGACTGTAATTTGCGGAATCTCATTCAACTACTCCGATTTCTTGCTGCTTAACCACCGGTAATCGGCGAGTGGAGAGGGAGGAAGCCAAGACTTAGGGTTCTTCACTTTCTTGGCGTTTTCTGCTGCATTCCGCCGTTCGTCCGACCCTGNATGTATGTACATAAGCCTGTGACGTCTTTCCTGCATCATCATCATTGACCTGTCCATGGAAACTTGGACCAAGACTGTAATTTGCGGAATCTCATTCAACTACTCCGATTTCTTATTGCTTAACCACCGGTAATCGGCGAGTGGAGAGGGAGAAAGCCAAGACTTAGGGTTCTTCACTTTCTTGGCGTTTTCTGCTGCATTCCGCCGTTCGTCCGACCCTGTTTTTTGGAATACATACAATGTCTGTATGTACGGCTTTTTGAATCCATTCTTGTACCCGACATGTTACATACACTTCTACTACTGGTCAATAATCAACCGGCCCGTTTCTTCCCATCACACTTGCACATTACCAAAGTCGTCTCCAAAATCCCATGTAGTTCGTAGACCCGGCTGGAATAATGTGGGGCTTGTATACATTGCGTAGTCTATATGTATGTACATATGTACAATATGTCCACTTCAGGCTGTCTAATATAGGCTCTTGCACTCTGTGACGGCGAATGTGATGAAGAAATTAGAGCTTGCCGTGTTTGAAACGGGCCGCTATTTGTTGTCACGGTATTTGTCCTTGTTGTCTTTATCACAATGTTATCACAATGTTTGCATATTGTTGTGTACATACATACGACTGACTACACTTACACACGGGGAACAAACATAAACACTGTCATTGCTTTCAATCCACTGATTTTGTGAAGGCCCTGGTCTATGTTATGTGCGTACAGACAATCATGAGTTCAATACACTGCATGTAGGTGCATCTATTCTCCGCTTTCCTCCGATCCAACTAACCGGGGAAATAAACTCCTAGACATTTTCCATCGGACCATGTCTTTACATACATACTGTATGTACATAGGCAGATCCATCGATAGATACATACGATAAAGCACATACAGTCCATGTCCATTCATATATCAATAACGCACTTGCTCATATACATATATGTCCACCTGCTTTCTTTGTGACCCCCCCCCCATATATGCGCAGGTTGACTGACAGATAGACCCACGGTTTCTTCCTCCGGTATATGTAACTCTCTAAGCGAGATTGCCTACGTCTTGATCAATCGCCGTCTAACTTCCGCCCTGCAGTGACCAATCCATACGACCCCGCCAAATTCTGCCCTGACCTCCAAACCCGAGGGCGCGAGCAATAGCGGAGACGAACATCATTGCTTACTCTGTCGATGACCAGTTTCGTTAGGATGTATGTACATCCTAACGAACTTTCTTTCTCCGGAACTACCACCACCACCATACACAATTAAAGCTACACATTCAATCAACGACAGCCGAAGCCCCCTGTTAAACACAGACACATACATATGTACACCCCTCAAAACTCAGTCTTCCCCCGTCTCAACTGCGCGGCCCACCAATAATACCACCAATGCTATTATGGTCCCTTGTATTCGCATGCTCGTGGCCTGCCTAGCCTGCCCTGGCTTTTGAGGGGAGGTACCCATCGATGTGCGGGAAACGAGGGCCGTGGGTCACGGTGTCGCGGATACGTTGTAGTGATGTCACCCCGGCACTAAATAGCCGGTATAAAAGAAGGAAAGAAAAAATGTCACAAAATACAATAAATACATAACCGAGTGAAATCCTACAAACCGGCCACTTTTAGTGACCTACATAGCAAGGCTGGTGCCAGAATAGAGGAACTTGAGATTGTATGTACAATGTACTGGAAACGGTCTGACACAATCCATACACATATACCGCACAGTACTTTTGGAGACAAAAACCCCCGGCAGACCGGCCGTTCGTTCGTTCGTTCGTTCGTTCGTTCGTTCGTTAGCTTGGGTAGTGTACATTGTACATATGTATGTACAATAGTTTCTTCTTTTCCCCTCTCTTCTCTTCTAAATACCACGCCAGAANATGTACTGGAAACGGTCTGACACAATCCATACACATATACCGCACAGTACTTTTGGAGACAAAAACCCCCGGCAGACCGGCCGTTCGTTCGTTCGTTAGCTTGGGTAGTGTATGTACATACATATGTACAATAGTTTCTTCTTTTCCCCTCTCTTCTCTTCTAAATACCACGCCAGAACCCCGCGTCAACAGACGTTTCTAGTCCAAATCTAGTCCAAATCTAATCAACTAGACTTCCCATTTCAGCAAAGGCCCGCCCGTTTGCGACGGGCCACTGGTGGGCGGGGAAAAATGGGGTCCTAGTTTAAGTCGGCAGTCGGTTTTTGGAGTGGATGGTGCGTTATTGTCGTTTGCTATTACATACGTGGGGGCTTTGATATGGACATTCATACATACATACAATATATGGGCTGATTGGAAGCCGAGGAAAATCCAAATGCCGTCGGGGTTTGTCGTTCCTGGTCCAATTATATGCCTTGCTTATCTGAGATGGACGCTTTGTACCAAGTTTTGGTGTATGGTCCCTTGAGCTACAGGCATTCCAATTCCAGGAAGCTTTCTTTTTTTGGTGAAGGTCGTCTAAACCCTAGAAATGTTATACAACCCTTTTAGTTAAAGACGGTTGTTAGTTCTGTTATACTTGTTATCCCTGGCCATGTCCCTTCCCGTCTTGTCATGTTCTCATCGGCGTCCCCCGTTTTTGTCGTTCCACAAAGCCACGACCCCACTTGACTTCATATCGTGAATTTGAATGTTGTATGTATATGTATTGGACATACAAAGATGCCAGATCTTTTGTTTATAGTAGAGATTTGCATATATTTACTCGCTTCTTTCAGGTTTTTCAACCATACAGATTTCTCATCACAATCGTCTCATGTGATAATGCACTTGTTTTCTTCTCCTTTTTCCCGGTAACCTAATCAAGTCATTCACCCCGTTACACCCGCATAGACAAACTTAATCAAGACAATGAACACATGTGTACAATACATACAAGACTTCCAACAACATCATTCCATTCTTTCTATATGTACCGTCCATTCACCTCGCAAGTTCCTTCTCTTCTAATATCCAACATCTACGACAACCAACAAACTTTACATTCGTCATCATTGGCTAAGCAACATATACTCGGCGTATTTATCTTACCAAGACATGGGTCACCCCACGCTCAACTGGATCTCTAGCCGCCGTCGTTCCCGCTTGGGTCAAGCGACGCGAAAGACGTGGGGAAGAACTTAACAACGAGCCATGGTTGCAGTACTATAGGTCCCTCTAAAGGCAATCTCGCTGCTGACCGCCCTCCTAATCTTGTGTCTTGCCACACACACACACACACATACATACACGCACACATACACACTACGGCTGCCGGCTGAACCCCATCTTCTACTTGGCCCAATAAGGACTGAGGGACTATGCGCATATGCGTTCACCCCACCACCATAAAGGTCACAATACAAATCCCACTCCTTTGGCCCCCAGTGGTCCATCTCGTCCTTCGCGAATATCCACCTTGCATATATCGAGAAAGCTGTCCGGAAATGCCACACCCGGCACCTCACCTTCTGTATCCGGAAACCTCCTTCATACATGTCCCGTGTCAGCCCCGTGAAGTTTGGTAACCGCCCTTTATAATGAGGCCGCAGCCACTGTCACACCCATTTCCTCATAATCTTTGGATGTTGGGAAAAGTACAGCCGGACTGCCGGCTTTTTTTGTTTTGAAGGACTGACAGACAAATCAAATCTAGTCACCACCCACCATTAGATCTATAGTTCCCCTTTTCCCGTCATGTATGTATGTACTTGCTTGCTAGTATGCACATACAACATACATACATATGTGTAGTCCACACATTCTGACGGCGAGATTTGCCGGTTTCCCAAGGTGATTAATCATACAAAAGCGCCGACTAAAACCGCCACTGTAACGGTATTTTAGACATTTGTAAATAATCTTCTTGACACTTGAATGAATTTTATCCAAAAAGACCATTACACTACATAAAGCTACCGAACAAGTATGCCCACCAAAAAACAATTTACCCCGCGCATTGTCATCCACAAATGGTCGTTTTTGAAATGTCCAAATCTGGATTGGGTCTTTTTTTTCCCTAAAGTGCCAGAAACAACAACCGACTTTTAAGTTACCGCCCAGCCATCCGTTCTTAAGTGTCTCCTCTTTTCCGGTTTATATGTCATTTTTGCCATGTGCCGCGGCGTTCATTTTAAGGCTGCTGCTGCTGATTATGATTGCTTTGCTTCCTTCTTTCTTTTTTCTTGTTCTTGTTCTTTCTGGCCTTCATTGTCACTGCCGTTCTCGTACTTAATGCGGGTGCGGCACCCCGCCGGATGAGCTAGGCACTCGGCCGTANTTGTTTAGAGCTGAATTCTGTCGCTTGTTGGTATTTTACTTCCTGTTCTGCGACTTGCATCCCAATCGCTGAAAATTCAACACCGACCACCAGCCCTTAAAGTACGCTGTTAAAGTACCACGCCGCATTGTGTGTACATATGTATGTATGGACATATGTACGTATATGCATATATACACATTACATATGTACGCCCGTACANTTCCCTAAAGTGCCAGAAACAACAACCGACTTTTAAGTTACCGCCCAGCCATCCGTTCTTAAGTGTCTCCTCTTTTCCGGTTTATATGTCATTTTTGCCATGTGCCGCGGCGTTCATTTTAAGGCTGCTGCTGCTGATTATGATTGCTTTGCTTTGCTTCCTTCTTGTTCTTTCTGGCCTTAATTGTCACTGCCGTTCTCGTGCTTAATGCGGGTGCGGCACCCCGCCGGATGAGCTAGGCACTCGGCCGTAATCACGCTCCTTGTTTAGAGCTGAATTCTGTCGCTTGTTGGTATTTTACTTCCTGTTCTGCGACTTGCATCCCAATCGCTGAAAATTCAACACCGACCACCAGCCCTTAAAGTACGCTGTTAAAGTACCACGCCGCATTGTGTGTACATACATATGTATGTATGTATGGACATATGTACGTATATGCATATATACACATTACATATGTACGCCCGTACATAATCCTAAGAACCAACAATGATCTAGGCCATGTATGTACATACATACATACATACATACGTACCCACAATCAAAACCCGTAGTAGCACTCCAAAAATGCATAAAAAATCCGCCAACCCGGGCTCTTCGCACGCCCCTACCCCCCCATGTCGTCACAGTACTGTCCGCATGCCACTCCGAATCCATCTGTAAGATGGCGGGTCCCCACCTCCTCGCTACTCGGCCGCAATCCTGCCCTCGTGCAGCGCTCTAGAGCGACCGACCGGCAGTGTCCTGCAGCGCCGTCGGATTACTCCATAATTTACTGTAACCTAGGAATTCATGCAATCCCTCGGCAAATCAACCGTTCAAAACGCTCGCGTTCGGCTACTTGCATTTGGTTTTCCTCCTTTGTGGTTTGGTATAAGAACTGCTTGTTCTGGGTTGAATGCTCTTTAAGACTGTCTTTATATGTTACCTGCAAATTGTAGTATCCGTATCTTTGGATTTGCATACGTACCGTCCTGATGGAATCGTGTGTTTGTACACATGCATACACATATGCCCAATGCAGACATTCCGAGATCCCCTAGACGCTCCCCGCCGACTCCCGGGACAAAATCACATATTAAATCACATGTCTATGATTCCAGCCAATCGCAAAATCACTTTACACGCCCCACCAGCTCCTGAAATCAACGCACTAGCTCATCACAGCTACCGCAAATGTGATTACCCCTCGCCTTGTTGATTCAGCATTGGAATCTAAACCGTTCCACAGGTCACTTTGAGCACATTGTGACTGAACCAATTAGTTTGACCTAGACTGTAAAGACTTTCGGGCGCTTCCGACCTTCACAAAAACCAGTCTCACTTTGCCAAAACAGGGTATACATATCTGTACATACATATGTGCAGACCTTAGTCTATACTTTGACTGTGTGGTAATTGTACAGTCCCTTGCATTTGGCAGGAACTGCAAGTTGAGCCCTATAATACATATGGTCTGTCTTTGATTGGCCATTACACAAAGAGAGACATCCACACCCATACTGCTAGGTGGCATACACATGTCTTGAGTCTTGTAGTATCGTAATCACGGCAAACAACCTGTTCCACTTGTTGTGTTCCCAAACTTTCCCCTTTGTATCTCCCATAAAAATCAGCTAGGCTTGGGAATGCCATTTTAACTTGCCACGAGCGTGACCACCAACTAAAAGCCATTACTAGAAACATCATGTCTTGTCTGATCATTCAGCATTAGAGCCGCCCATGGAACTTTTTGTGGCGGCTTGCGTTGTACAAGTTCGGCTGGATCCGGTTGAGTGGCTGTGGTGGCCGGTCAGGTCTATTGTATCGTCGCCCCCACCTATAAAGGAAACGAGAGAGAGAGAGACAGACAAATAAGAGGACTTCTTGTCTGTTCAGTTCCCAATGGCGGGCCTCGGTGTAATGCGAGAAGCCGAATGTGACAAGTTCTCGTCGGGCTTTTGCTGGAATACAAAGGGCGTTGTGATAATTTCATGGAACAGAGATAGCTATATCGGGGTACAAGCTGTACATGAGGTATTTGGAAACAGCAATGTTACGTGAGTTTCGGGTGAGAAAGGGGGCACAAAGTTATAAGAGAAACAACCGTGTAACAATATTCTAAAGGAAATAAGCAAAACAAAAAAAAACGAAACACAAAACAAAAAGAGGCACCAAAAACCTAACTGACAGACACAAACGCTTTTTGAAAGTAACCACCACCAAAATTCAGACCATAGCCCATCTTGTCCCCCGTAACACAAACGGTGATCTATGCATTCACTGGGGATGCAGGTGGCGCCGGGCTCTCCCAGAGATGCGCACCAGCCGCCCGCAAAAGATCTGCTCCAGCAACATTCCCCGAATTCAACGCCACGAACAAAGCCGTATTGTTGGCCCGATTCCGCGTATGTACGTTTCCGCCGCGGATGAGAATGTGGCGTAGAATTTCCACATTTGGGCACACGGCTGCCAGATGCACTGCTGTGTTACCAGCATAGTCACTCTTCTTAAGCATCTCAACCTCGTCACCGCTAAGAAGCTCCTTGACCATTTGTAAATCGCCGCTCTTAATGGCGTAACCGAGCGCTGTGAATTCCTTGTCGATGACGGAGAGGCTGGCTACGGCGGAGTCGAGGTTGCCGGCGGGGTGCTCGAATACGGGGGCGAGTTTCTCGGTCATTTCGCCACGAATGGACTCGGACATGCGGGTGCCGATCTCGGCGGAGGAGAGACCGGGGATGGCGAGGAGGTACGATAGCTTGGTTAGGGCGGCTTCAATGGTTAAGTCGAGGCCGAAGATGACGCCGGCACGACCGAGTTCAGTACCCGGGCCATAGACGGGAGAAACGAATCCGGAGGGACACTGCGAGACGTTGACGACCACGATTCCCCGCTCGACTGCCTCGCGAATCACACGGGTGAAACTACCGTCGACTCCGTGAGGGGCGTTACCCATACCGAACGAGGCAAGAATGAGACCGCGAAGTCCGGGGGTCTTGAGCACCGAATCAACCATCTCGGGACGGATACCGGGGAAAATCCACAGGAGGGAGATGTTAGCGGTATCCATGGACTTGGAAATTGTGAACTCGGCAATGCGCTTGGGACGCTGGATGAGAGCCCAGTTGACGTCGACTCCGAGACCGTTAATCTTAGCAAGGGGCTCGCAATTGGGACTTTCGAAGGCGTTGAAGTTGGTGGCGGAGGTCTTGGTGGTGCGGTTGCCGCGGAAGAGCTTGTGGTTGAAGAAGAGGCATACTTCTGGGATGACGAAGGTGCCGGCGATGATCAGGGAGCCGAGAAGGTTGTCGACGGCATCGGACTGGAGGGAGAAGATGGAGGCTTGCGAACCGGTGAGAATTACGGGCTTTCCGAGATCCGAAAGCATGAAGGAGAGGGCGGAGGCAGAGTATGAGAGAGAGTCGGTACCGTGGAGAATCACGAAGCCGTCGTAGAGATGGTAGTTCTCCTTGATGGTAGAGGCGATCTCTACCCAGCCCTCGGCGGAAATCGAACTCGAGTCAAGGAGCGGGTCGAACTCGAGGAGACTGTAGCGGACGTGGCGGGCATATGCGGTAGGCGGGGTGCGCAGGGACGGAAGAGTGAGTTCCTTGCCGGATTTGAAAGCCTTTAGGTTGACTATTCAGGTGCGGATTGTGAATTAGCGGGGTGTCGCATAGATTGCGGGGGAATAAATAACTTACTGGAGGGGCTCATATCGTTAAAGTTGGGCCGTGGCGCCATGGCCTTTTCCATGAACCCGCCCATGGGCTGGAGTCCATCGGCCGACGGCTGCATGCAAATGGTGCCGCCGGTACCGATGATGAGGACTCGGGACTCGGGGATGGAGTTGTCTGCATGGACCTCCTTGACGGGGGGGATTGGCGGCATAGCGGGGGACATCTTTGCGGAATTGAGAAGTGAAGAATGCGCCGTTTTTGTCGGGGGAGATTTTCTAGGAGACGGCGCTTTTTTTTGGGTTTGGTAGGTTTCTTAATGGGTTTAGAGAATTAGAATTTTAAGAGGCAAATTGATAAGCGTGCGCCAACTCGATTCGGTAAGACTCGCCAAAGAATTTAAGGATTATAAGGAAAATGCGAGAATCCAATAGCTGTCAGTTTATGTACATTATGTGGTCTCCCTTGACATATCCACCTCCCTCCGGATGTCCAGCGCCGGGATCCCGTGTGCCATTTACAAGCCATTACGTATGTATGTACCGAGTCTCTCTATATAAAACCTTCCCATGTCACGGAAACCCAGTACGACATAAAAAGCTTGGCTTGGGGGCCACTTTGAGTGATGCGCTCGGCATAGAAAATCCTTTGGCGGTCATGTCAGGGATCTATATGGTCCACCGCTACGATTGTTTGATCCCAATATATGGAAATATCCAGGGAATTCAATTAGACGCTCGTCTACTGGTCGGTGAGAGATACCTGTTGAGTCTGGGGATCGTGGATTGTATTTTGGTGCTACGATGGGTGGTGATGGGACACTGACGGCGTGCTGTGGGTGCGTGGTGAGATTGTTCGACTTGAGCCGATAGCGGCTGTCATAATATTGAGCCCGGACGTGTGGATACGGAGGTGCCACTCCGAGAGAGAATGCGTCGGGGCCGTCAAGGATGACGCAAGAATCGTATAAATGGTGATAGAGACCATACAATATCGGTATCAAACCGTTGCAGTGGTTCCGATAGTTGAGTAAAAGCTTATACTTTATTGGTACAGAATATGTCAAGTTTCCAGTCCCGTGACTTGTTTCCATATATCACTCTCCAAATCACTTGATGCTCAGCATCTCAATATCTCAATAACACGGTCGTTCAAGTTTCTCTTACATCATCGTTTCCCACCATGTGGAGTTCCCAGGATATATCAGTCGGACCACTTCTCCGACAAGAAACTTTTGCTAGGGTTATAATGACGAACAGAGGGTTTATAAGGACAAGGGTACGGGTTATGCGTGACGGGTAATAGTGGGGCGTGCAAGGCTGACCGCGAGGCTGAACTACTGCGACGTCTCCTGGAGGGAACATCACCAGAGTGACATTTTTGGAACTCGACATTGGGACTTTTTGGGCTGAGATTTCGGCCTACACAAGACGCACGAGCGCAAACTATTATAGACACCGACACTTTGCAGACCCCGAACATCCAGAATGAACGCCCCCGACCGGTATGTTTGATGTGGACTTTTCANTGTTCGACTTGAGCCGATAGCGGCTGTCATAATATTGAGCCCGGACGTGTGGATACGGAGGTGCCACTCCGAGAGAGAATACGTCGGGGCCGTCAAGGATGACGCAAGAATCGTATAAATGGTGATAGAGACCATACAATATTGGTATCAACCCGTTGCAGTGGTTCCGATAGTTGAGTAAAAGCTTATGCTTTATTGGTACAGAATATGTCAAGTTTCCAGTCCCGTGACTTGTTTTCATATATCACTCTCCAAATCACTTCATGCTCGTCACCTCAATATCTCAATAACACGGTCGTTCAAGTTTCTCTTACATCATCGTTTCCCACCATGTGGAGTTCCAAGGATATATCAATCGGACCAGTTCTCCGACAAGAAACTTTTGCTAGGGTTAGAACGGCGAGCAGAGGGTTTATCCGAACAAGGGTACAGGTTATGCGTGACGGGTAATAGTGGGGCGTGCAAGGCTGACCGCGAGGCTGAATTACTGCGACGTCTCCTGGAGTGAACATCACCAGAGTGACATTTTTGGAACTCGACATTGGGAGTTCTTGGGTTGAGATTTCGGCCTACATAAGACGCACGAGCGCAAACTATTATAGACACCGACACTTTGCAGACCCCGAACATCCAGAATGAACGCCCCCGACCGGTATGTTTGATGTGGACTTTTCATAGTAGAGTATGAAGACTGACTAGCCTAGGACTGAGCTGTTTATGCTCGAGCCTGATGAGAAGAAGATTGAAGAGAAGCCTTTTGTTGGTATGTTGTTTTTGAAGGGTTGGTTGGGACTTGGTTATTGACGAATGATAGGTTTGCCTCATTGCTCTGATTTCATCCTGCGTAAGGAGGACCATACCCTTGGTAATCTCATTTCGGAGCACCTTAAGAAGCACAAGAACGTTCTTCTTGCCGGCTACAAGAGTATGTATATGATGTTGGAAGACTTCAAGGGATGTGGTATGNACATTTTTGGAACTCGACATTGGGAGTTCTTGGGTTGAGATTTCGGCCTACATAAGACGCACGAGCGCAAACTATTATAGACACCGACACTTTGCAGACCCCGAACATCCAGAATGAACGCCCCCGACCGGTATGTTTGATGTGGACTTTTCACAGTAGAGTATGAAGACTGACTAGTCTAGGACTGAGCTGTTTATGCTCGACCCTGATGAGAAGAAGATTGAAGAGAAGCCTTTTGTTGGTATGTTGTTTTTGAAGGATTGGTTGGGACTTGGTTATTGACGACTGATAGGTTTGCCTCATTGCTCTGATTTCATCCTGCGTAAGGAGGACCATACCCTCGGTAATCTCATTTCGGAGCACCTTAAGAAGCACAAAAATGTTCTCCTTGCCGGCTACAAGAGTATGTATATGATGTTGGAAGACTTCAAGGGGTGTGGTATGCTAACAATCTTATAGTCGGCCACCCTAACGTTCCTGAAATGTTCATCCGTATTCAGACGGACGGTAGCATTGCGCCACGTGAGGTGCTCACGGAGATCATCAAGAAGCTTATGCGTGATCTTTCCGTGTTGAGTCATGAGTTTACTCGTGAATGGGAGCTGCGGCGCATGGTTTCGGCTGGTGACAACATGCATTAAGGAGTTTGTGGGTGTCATTGGGTTAGTCCATTTAGTTTGGGTAGGCGTTTCTATGGTTTAGTTTGATCTTGATATTACGAGTTACAACACATTTTTTGAGAGGATCACGTTCATGTTATGGAAGGGTCATATCGTCATTCAATTAGTTGTGGTTACTCTGTAGCGGAGATAATGGGGGCCGATCCGGGGCCTTCACCGCCGGGTATCAACTGTATGGTTGGTTAGTTAGGAGTGTGGGAAATCGACTTGGTGACGACTTACCATGCAAATGTTGTTTCCGTTGAGCAGAATCTTGGGGAGTTTAGACTGGTTGCCAGCAAAGTCACTAAATGAGGTTAGTATATCAGAAAACAAGAGTATGTGGTGTTGAACATACTACTCAATGACGTCCTCCAGAACCATGTCTATATCACATGTTAGCCTTGAACTTCGTTACCACCCATCCCATGTCCTAACTTACTGACATAGTCGTCAAAACCAAGAAGGGTACCAGTGAATTCTATCCATATATCAGCATTTCCGTCTATCCCGTCGTCGTCCGTCAATATATACCCTTGTCACCCTTCATGATAACCCAGATCCGGGAGCCGACACATTTGTCGATGAGTTCTAGTGCGTTGTCAGTACATTTGTTCATCAATCCTTATCAATAGACGAGACTAACCGAGAGGAAGAAGCTGGGAGGCCATTTTGTCGTTAAGATACGGTGAATATAGATATATAGCAATGAATTCAAAGACACTCCTCCCCTTTCAATATCGCGATGTTCTTCTGAGCGCCGGCCCTTACGTAGTTCCTCACCATAGCACTGGTGGACCCACTACATACACTAAGAAAGGCATTGCACATTGACAGGTGGCAGCCTGTCTTCATGCACTCTTGCCAGCTGTCAGAGCATTTGCTGTACTACCACTGTAGGAGCCCAATGGGTTAAACTCACTAACCTGGTAAGTAAATATTATCATGACAGCTCTAGCAGAATTGTTTGGCCCCTGACTTGTCAGAGGAATTCCCCAGGTTTTGTCCACGCATCTGGCCCGCCACTTTGGCCCCGTCAAAAATCCGCCCGTCTCGACAATCCTGGGCACTTGAATTTATCACATCTGTCTGTCCATATCATAAACTGCGGACTCTTAGAGCCCCGCATTATCATCTTTTTTTTTGCAAGAACTCACCCTAGCCAATCGCTTATTATACGCTGCCATATCGCCATGGTGTACATTCGCTACTCGTCAGCACCTAGGAGGCTTTCCTCGAACCTTTCGTCTTATACATTGCGGGCTGTGCAAACCGGAACTATTGCATCGAACGCCGTCATGACTACCGCTCGTAATGTGCCAGGGATGACGCACAACCGGGAGATCACCACCTCGGCGGGGAGATCGGAGACTGGGGGTACGGGGAAGAGGGGGATACAGGTGGCGAGGAAAGCTGAAATATGGTCACCAGCCATGGGAATTAGTTTTGCTTCTGGACCAACAATACAGAAAAGACCACTCAGTTTATACACCACGGAAAACCCGGATCGCGAAGTACCAGAGCCCGTTGACCCGTTTATACCTCCCACAACGAGCCTCCCGTTTAACGTCTCGCCTGAACTTTTCCAAGCCGCCAAAGATGCCCCCGAGGGATCTGAGAAGTCATATTGGAGTTACAGTTTATATCGCGGCCCGATAGACAAGGCCACGGGAAATCCGCAGAAAGTATCGGTGCATTATTGCCGTAGCCGGAAAACTATGGAGCGTGTATTATCCAGCTACTTCATGGACGAGCCAGTTATTGGCCTGGATCTCGAGTGGGTTGTTGAGTCTTCGCGGTTTGAGGGCGTGAGGAAGAATGTTTCTTTGATCCAAGTAGCTAGTGCTAGCCGTGTTGCCTTGTTTCATGTGGCGCTCTTTCCGGAGCCGGATGACAAGTTGGTGTCACCGTCGTTGATCAAGATTCTTGAAGACGAGGCGGTTACAAAATGTGGTGTTTGTATCAAGGCCGACTGCACACGGTTGAAGACTTTTATGGGGTTGGAAGTTAAGGGGATTATGGAGTTGAGTAATTTGTACAAGGTGGTTAAGTACTCAGAAACAGGAGAGTATGGACGTATCAACAAAAGGACGGTACGCTTGGCAGACCAGGTGTATGAGTATCTCAAGTTACCGTTGTTTAAAGGAGATGTACGAACAGGAAACTGGTCTGCACCACTAACTATGGAACAAATCATTTGTAAGTTGGACGCATTGTTATGATTATGTATCTGTTCTAACAGACGATAGACTCTGCCTCGGACGCATACGCTGGTATACAGTTATATCAGATTTACGAAGACAAACGCCTCTCGTTAGATCCAGTACCACCACGGCCACACTTTGCTGAGTCGGGTCTTCCGATCCCATTAGTGCCCGGCGCATCAATAAGAAAGTCCAAAAAGAAGGTAACAGTCGTTGGAACAAAGACCACCAGAACGGTTGTTTCCAAAGATGTGGAAGAAGAAGAAGAAGAACTTCTAGAGGAGGAACTCTTAGAAGAGGAAGAAACAGAGGGGGAGCTGGATGAGGCCGTCTCACGTGTTCATATCAGCAGCCAAGAGGCCACGAAAGCGACAAAAACGGTACAGATCCAAGATTCCAGTGTCGAGGATAAAATCGATCGACCTATTCGCGAGGATTTTGACAAGACATTGGAGATTCTTTCACGTTTCTTCGACGTTGAAAAGTTGGCATTAGCGATGAAGGATACCATTTGCGACGAAGATCCCGACCCAGCTATTGAACCATTCCCGGAAGATCAACGCAGTTTGTTGATGGAGGAGGCCAATGAGTTTGCGAAAACATTCCAAGAAGAACACGCCACTGACGAAAAGATCCCGTTGGCACCGAAGCTTCGGGCCTTTTATCTTTGGCATCACAAGAAACTTAGTCCGATACAGGTTGCCAACGTCATGAGACAACCCCCACTCAGCTTGTCGACAGTGGCTCCATATGTCATGGATGTGATCAGACATGGGAAGAGCGATTACGATAAGAATCGCATGTGTCAAGAGTTGGTTCCTAAACTCTCTTCATGGCACAAGAATATACGCTATAGGGGGTTGGTCCCTACACACATGATGCATGACAAGCCATCATGGAAGGACACCTCCCTTGGGAATATCCTGCGTAACCATCTCGAGGCTGCGGTAGCAGCATTCCCAGAACAAAAGCCCCGGAACCTTACATCGGCAGAGGACTCCCTGGAGACCGGCCCCAACAATGTAAAGACAGTGAAAAGCGGCCCTGTCGTACCGGATGCTCCGCCAGAGGTTGTCGTCCAGCAAGTCCTGAAGGGCAACCTTAAGCCATTGACCATGGTTCGGTCCCGGACATTTGGAACTGACACGACATACGATGACTTTGCAAAGGTTGTGGAGAAGAAGCCGGTGCCAGCAGCGCCAGGAGTAGCAGCTGAGGAGTTGGAGTGGGCTACAGAGACCGACAAGAGTATCAACGCAGGATACCCAACAGAGGAGATTGAGGAGTTGTTCACGAGAGAGACGGCACAATTACACAACCCTGAATTCATACAGGCCCCAAGCGATGCGGAAGAACCAACAGGATCAAATGAGCAGACCAACACAGAAGAGGAAATTGAGTGGTTTCCACCACCAAGACCGATGGAGTAGATAATGAAGTTAAAATATATGCACAGTTATATGATACCACAAGAGTACGAGTTATTGCGTCTCGATATGACTACATTAAGAGAGAAAACAAGAAACAATGGGATATCGTAATGCGTTGGCGAAAGGAAGGAATTGTCTCGAAAGACATCACGGCGAAGGGAAGACAGTTGTGATCTACAGGGACAGACTGTACGAGTACTCGTCTTCCATGTTTTGGCTAACCCAGAGAAGAACACAGCTACAAAAGTGTTAGTGAATGACGTGACCCGAAGATAACGTACGAAGACATACCTGACGCCAACCAGGGCGTTTGCGACGACGTTTTCGACTCCCATGTTCATAGCAGGCATACCAACGCTCGGCACGGCATATTTGAGGACAAAGACAGTAACACCACCAGCCATACCACCAGCGAGCGCAGCAAAACCAAGGAACAAAACGACACGAGCCTGCCAAGCGACCTCACCAGAGTATCCAATAGAGTCATTGCTGAGGCGCTGCTTCTCGACCGAGTTGATAATGAGCATGCCGAGACTGCTGAAGATAAGCGGGAGCCAATCGGCGAAGGAAACGTGCACATCGGTGGCGTTGCGCGGAGATTTGGACCAGACGGCCGAATCGAGCATGATGTAGAAGGCGAGTGAGAACTAAGGCAGCGTGAGTTAGAAGATGGAGGTAGTGGAGGTGGGCGGACATCTACGTACAAGACCACCGGCACCGTAGACGCCGGCGTTACGGGCCCAGATGCTGCTCATCCACTCGGGACGGCGGAATCTCCAAAGACGGTCGGCATCCATGATTACTAGAGAGTTTATGGAGAAGTGACACGTGGGAAATAGGCGAATATGGAGGAAATTAACAAAGTAAGCTGAAAAAAAAAGCAAAATGCGGAAATCGAATTATCGCGCTGTCGGCTCCGAGATTCGCAGAATCGTCAGTGACGTATGTAGCTAGGCGCGGGCGAACAATGCACCTTTTAGCGTGAGGTGCCTAGGAGCGGAGAATAACCCACACAAGCGACAAGCAGAGTAGCGATTCGTCGAGGGGATTGCGCGCGCAAGAGGGTTTGTGTTGATTGGTATCGGCCGAGCTGGAGGGCGCGGTTGTGGGATTGGTGATGTTTTGTTTGACGGAAGATCGGTTCGCGCGCTTTTTTTATCGCATGACGAAGAGCCGGGGAATGGAATGGGTGTTTTGGTGCTTGTATTGTGATGAGGGTTGATGTTGACAAGCTGGGAAGGGCTGCTGGCAGCTGGTGCAATGGAGCTTGGATTGGGGGATGGGGGCTTAGGAGGGAGCTTCAATGTGGTGGAAATGGACAAGATTGTTTGGATGGTGTCTGAAGAACAGATGCTATAGATGAGTTTGTTTATTTAATTGTTCTATAGAGTTGCTTTTTCGAAACATCAATTGAATTCTGTGTTTTGTTATCATTGATTGCTGAATCGCCACTTAACTGGCAGTATTTTGAACTGGACTGTTTAGTGGCTGTCGAGCCCCTCAGTTCCTCCCC
>JSUI01006095.1:0-19973 GCA_000833645.1 Huntiella omanensis | reverse complement strand
CCAGTTTGAGCCTCGTAAACGTGGACTCACCTGATTCAACCTAGCACATCTACCCACGTTGTCTTCGCCGCGGTAGTTGGAGTCTGCTCGAAGCTTGAAGGCATGTGTAGTTAACCAATGTGATCTTAAGAATGTCACAAACTTGTTGCTTGGTTTAAAAGACCCCTTTCCTATAAACTCCCGCCATTGTCATCCTCGTTTAAATGCTTATAACACGAACGTACCGAGTGATGTACGCTACGTGCCCCCAAGCTTGCGTTGGCTGCCGTCAAGCTGGGACAACGGAGGAGCATGAAACGTTATCCAACGATACTCTGTCAACACAGGTGCAGTGCGGAGGCATTCCACTCGTAACAGAGCGGACGTGGCGCCGGCCTCGAGGTGGATTCACGAGGAAGTAATGCAAACGCGATTCAGACATGAGGATTTAGAGCTTTTCTTGCTAGACGATGCGACTGGCATTCTGTGGTTTGCTGAGAGTCTTGCTTATATCGTTGCGGTTGATATAGATATAGTTCGAGACAGTAGTATTCTGCTTCATCACAATTCTATTCCACGGCATCAGTTCATTGTGTACCTTTGTTACCCAGTTATCGACTCAACTTGGTCGATGATAGGGTTACTACACCAAATCAATGCAATGCACAAAAGTATAATGTTTCGTAGGATTGCTATGTCGTGCGCACGGACCACAAAAAGCTTATGCACATCATGTATAAAATGTTATTTACCGAAAATGTTATTTATCTAGCAACACCCTATTTATATACGTGCGTCAATGAAACAAAATATTAGTAGACCAGCCAACCCGGTTTCATTCCCAGATCGACGAAGTCTGGTCCTTGTAAAGTTTCACCTGATTTTGACGCGTGATTTCAGATGAGTATTTTAGGTCGGCAGTCCAGTTACGACGGAAAGCTAGGTACTTTGACTGGAGTAGTTCACGAGGTTACACAAATGTAGAAGGAATTTCACGAAACAAAGGGAGGTACCTACACAGCTCGACGCGCTCAATGCGACGAGAACAGTAGGGGATTCTCTACTACAATGATTACGAATCAGACATGATCTATATGTCCTCCTCATGCACCTCCTGTACGACAGATGCTCAAGACTTTTTGGATATGCTGATAATGGAGCGTTGATCATTGATAGGCGATCCTTGAACTCTAAGTGCCAAACCATTGGCCATGTGATGAAATAACCAAAAGCACGACTGACTCGCAATGCGGTACAACACGGCTTAGATAAGACTGAATTTATTGTTGAGGTTTGCGATCCTCGAGGCTTTGCTTAGGCTTTTTTTTGTGATCATTTGATTGCATTCGTCCTATCTAGGGATACGGCAGTGACGTGCCTCTCCTGACAACGCAAAACTAAACTAATCTATGTGTACGTGCATGAATCACGTACGAAGCACATCTACCTACACACTCAGAGCGCTTCTCCTTTTTCGTTTTATAATACCTATTACCCAAACCCAACTCTAGACGTCATTTTTGCCTTTTCCGACTTAACAGATAACCCAATAAACCCCGAGCCAAAACCATGAACAATAAAACAAACGTAACGTGACCCAACCCAGATATATCCATACAATAAGGAAATAGAAAGGAAAAGAAAGGGGAATTGAGAGTAGAGCACCTCGTGCCTCGGGGGAACGCTTGTCATCAGAGAGTCGGGACTGACCGTGTGATGAAAGCAGCTATGGAGGGCAGGGTGACTGCAGCCTCCGTTGCTCTAACCGGTTGGGGAACTGATGCTGGTGGTGTTGGCGCATCTGATGGAGCCGGCGTGGAGACTGGTCCAGGTATGTTGTGTGAGAGGCTTTTGAAGGACGGTGGTGTCTGAGGCGACCACTGGTGGGTGCCGAACTTTGTTGTTTTGATGGGCTTTGCCTAGCACCTGGTATAAGTCCCAGACGGCCCCCACTCCGCAGAGCTTTCGTTTCTTTCCTTCTTTTTTTCAACAAAGTCTTTGTTATTTCCCATTTAACGTCTCTTCAGTGGGTAGCCCCTAACATTAATTAACCTGAAGAGCAAACGAAAAATCAGCGGAAATGTATTCACCATCTGTAACCACAACACTATCTCTACTATGCCACCTGGAGGTTTACTTTATTGGCTAGGCAGACAGATAAACGTTACACCGAGTTTCAGAACGAACGTTATAGCTATCACTGCCAACACTACTTGCGTTGCGTACACCATAAGGTATCTCGCGGAGTGTTGCAAAGGAGCAAGCAGAACTAGCATGTTGACAGTCACATTTTCAAATGTTAACACTAGGGTCATTTTCAGATCAGTTGCTTGAGGTAACACGCAACTGTCACAGCGGATATGAGTTAGCTTGGATATCACCATTCCAAAATACCTTATAATAGTTTTTCTCTCTACCACACGACCAACAGCGGGCGTCTCTACCAAATTGCAACTTTCCCCCACTATGAACCCTTTTTAAAGATGGAAAATAGAGAGGAGCCATCTGTATATACACACTAGGTAACAAACGATTGTTGCATAAACTGCGATAAAACACGGCAACGGGAGACCTTGCTGACATACGACCAGTCAAAGTAAATGCCTTCAATACTCATACCCCCATCGATATCCGGTTGACACATGTCACACTCTCTATAGTGATATTAAGAAAACAAAGCTGCAAGACACCTGAAAGACAACCATATAGCCAGCTCATTCACGATAATATTACCTCTGGATGGCCCCAAACACAAGTTCCACAATTATAGAGCTGGTTGGTTCATTGCCACTAATGACGTGAGCAACCTTCTTAACAAACTTCCAATGTGTCGGTACATGGTGGTGCCGGGGTTTCAGCCAACGGAGGCAAAGAGGGCGAGGTTGATCGGTGCACGGAGGAGAAGAGCCAGAGCGCGTAAGACTACAAATATACGGAAGGCAGCCCTGGTGTACAACAAGAGGAGTCGTTGGTACTCTCGGTCGGCACCACCAGAAGGGTCCACGAAGGTGGTGGAGATCTTTGTGGGCAAATCTGGTCTTCCGCTTATTTTACCAGTCAAGATGCGCGAGACTATCACGAAGATACAAAAGGCGGCTTCAGGCGCGAGTAACGGAACGGGCCCCCAGTACAGGTGCAGATAGTGTGCACTGTGTGGGACCCATCGGGTAACAGATTCGATATCCTTTGGCGCGGGGAAGCAGGCAAAACGGGAAACAGAACTTTTCAGGGCACACCACGAAGTGGAGCAGTCAGAGGTTTACGTTGTGTACCATGGATACGAGGTGCAGGTTACTCACTTATAGCCCATCAAATCAAAAGCGACCGTAGTCAGCGTCGCAGGTTCCATTGTGATGATCGGTATGATATATATGATGAAGTATGATATAGTAGCAGTGAGATGGTTCTATCATTATTCGTGTAGTAGCTAATGAGGGTATGTTCCGGTATACTTATAGCTAAGTCTGCGATGTAAGTATTCACACTTCCTCCGGCACCAATTGCCTATCCTCGGCGCTCGGCAATACTTGTCTTACCGGCACAGTGAAGCCCTTGTGGCAGTGTTAACGAGAGGGTTTCGTCATAGTGTGACGGGTGGCGCGGCGTGACGTTTGTTGATACCTGGGTGTGCATTATGCGTCAGAGGGGGTGAGGCGTGTTGTTCTTAGGCGACGTGGCGTGGCGTCTTACGTAACGGTGTGTAGTGTAGATGTCGTTGTGGTGTGCTGCGCATGGGGGTTATGGGGAGTGATCGCAACGGGTTATATTGTTTCGGCAATTTCTGTGCTGCGAGCCGATTTGCCCCAGCCGAAAATCGTGTGCGCATCTGCCTGTGCCACTGGCGACCCCAGAAGGGTTCCTATAGTCCAAGAATTTGTCTTCGGAGCAGGGTAACAAACAGGAGTGCACGCCCGAGGTGCCTGTGAGACGTACGGACCTTTAGAAGCAACCCAGATGATTCACTGTGCTCGATATTATGATCGTGGATGTCCTCGCATTGGACCGTGTTCCGCCCCGTTTGCCAACAAGCGCCCCCTAACCCTAACATTCACACTAAACGGCCTGGCAGGCGATATCCGGGTGTCAATTGGGTATGGAGATGTGTTAGCACGGTGACGTCACAATAGTGACCCGTGCGCGGCATCTTGGTTTCAGCTCTGGGGGATGACGTTTCAACCAGTGGCCCGGCTATTGTCATAGACGGGTGCTTGATATCTTGGGGATATAGTGTCTCTCCCTCTCCCTCTTTCTCCCTTCTCTTCTCTCTTCTTTAGTTAGATAACTGATCCAACACATTAACTGAACTACAATACAACTATCTTCACCTCCTCTCGATACTCTGATAATCACGACGATACTCACACTTTAGCACCGGGCCAAGTCAAAGTAAGGATGTATAACATACGTCTGCTCCGTTGAAGCGTCAATAGTAACTATGACTGTCTCCAAAGCGCACTACAAACCAGAGCAGATATCTTATTCTTCAAAAACTCCCCGGCTGAAAACAGGTAGATGGTGACAAGGTAGAGGAGAAACTGTGGAAATGCTACATCTTCAGGGATCGGTTGCGGCAGTGATACTCGTGAAAGGGAGACAAACTATGGAGACGAGAGCAGGGCGCGAGTATATGTTAGGGTTTACAACCAGACTAGGCTTTGCCTTTGGACTCTATCGTCACTCGCCGCACTGGAAGCTTTGGTCATCATTTGTCAGATGTTACGAAGCGTCCGGCGTCAGCGAGATGGACAAGGGTCTGACCGGAGATTACCAGCCACCGAGGGGCTGGTGGTTGTAAGGGGTCTAACCAGAGATCACCAGCCACCGAGTGGTTGGTGGTCGCAAGGGTCAAACTGTGAACGCGAGCACATAAAAGGTGCTACCTGCCCGACTCAGCCCTCGAGTTTAGTCTTGCTTCTTTATCGAACTCCGTGTTACCTGTCCTTTCTTGTCCGATTTTAGTGTGACCTCTGTGACCCTGACAGTATACGATGACTTGTGTAGTTCATGGGCTTTACGTGGCGTCTTTTTATCGAAAGGCGCGACTAACTGCAGATGAGTTCGCTATTTGTGCAGTCCGGCTCACGGAGTCTTTCGCCGCCACGAGAGACTGTAACACACACTCCGCACTCTGGGGTAAAGCGTATACAAGAACAGATGCGTATAGCAGATGTATTGAAGAATAATTTATAGATAAGGGTGCCTAAATTGTTACAACGCCAGGCATGATGACAGGGGGAAAAAAGATCTTAGCACTATTACAGATCTCACGACAGCTGGAAACCTACAATATGAGGGGTCAATGTAGTCACACTAAAATCGGACAGTATAGACAGGTTATAAGGAGTTCGATGAAGAAGCAGAATACACTCAAAAGTCGGGTCGAGCCGATGGCACCTTTTATGAACAATGCCTACCGCGAAACACCTTGTATCACTCTCTGAACTCTTTGATGATTTGTTGTCGTTGTTGTATGTTTTAACGTCTACCTAACTAGTTCTAGTTGTTAAGATGACGGCTTCTCAGGCAACGTCGGGCCAAAATGAAGCCGGCATCTCAGTATCCTCCGTTGAGTGGTCGGCAATTGCAAGTAATGCATGAACATAGAGGTCCCCCCAATATCAATCAAAGAGCTAGGTGAAAAATTAGAAATGAAGAAACAAAAATAAAAAACACCAAGAGGGTCTATACACAGCATGGCCCGAAGGCACCCCGCGGGGTTCAGGCTCGTCCTGATGTTTTTGGCCTGCAGTGTTAAGGGCTAGTCTTAAATTAGACGTTAAATGCAAGAAACAGAGACTTTGTTAAAGAAGAAAGGAGAAGAACTAAAACTCTGCAGGGTAAGGGCGGACTGGGATTTATTCCACGGACCAGGAAAAGCCTAGAGGGTTGCAAACCCTAGCATTCAGCCGATCTAGCAATAAAATCAAAACCTGTCGCTGCAGTTTTGTTGTCGGCTTTCGGGTATCGATAGTGTGAAAATTGTTTCCTCCGTCCTTCATCTCAGAAAAAGAATCTCCTCGACTTTATCAACACCGTCCACCGAAATTTCAGGACACAAAGAGACGCATCCGACGCGGAAGCTTCTTCCAAGAAACGCGCCGAAAGTGAAGGTGAAAGGCCCTCAATGTGTCCATACTCCAGAGAAAAAGCTCTTGTGGGGATCAAGAGAAGCCAGCTTGGCAGCAATCGGTCATGTTGGCCTAAGAAGAGGCAAGAACCTGGAAAAAAGAAGGGAAAGCCCCGATGGCGCAGTGGTTAAGCGCTGGGTGTACTTCTTCCTCACGGAAGAGGTAGCAGGTTCGATTCCTGCCCGGGTCAACCCAATGAACACTGAGTCCAAGCCTGCATCTGGAGACTGCACTTTTATAACTTAGTGTAAGCTGGAACAAGCCGTCCGGTCTGGTGAGGGTCTTTTAACTGGGGGTCGCGTCGGGTTGCTAGGATTCGAGATGCTAGGATTCGAGATGCTATATAACGGGTCGGAGGACATGAAATGTCTGCAGATCATAGGTTGAACTTAGATGTCCTGCAATACATAAAGTCTCTCTATAGGCTGGGCCTGCATGAGAGTAATGATTAAAAAAAAAACGATGACGTCAAAGACAAAGCCTAATTAGGTTATAAAGAAAAAAAGAAAGAAAATGAAATAAGTCTATCAAATACACTGCTCATACCATAACTCGGCGATAACTGGAAGAACCGCGTGCATGCTGACCTTAAAGATCTGTGGCACGTAAGGGTCTAAACTAAAATGGATGAAAAAATGGCACGCCATTACAAAACACAACCCCGTCGTGGACAAATACCCTCGCGTGCGTACACTTGGTAGCAATACTGGTGTGCGCTTGAGCGCCTGCTCCAAATGACTTTTTTTGGTCAGGCGTCGTGAATACGGCGGGCGAATTGGCAAAAAATACCCGTCACCGTTCAGCCTATTGAGCCCTTCCGAAGAAGGGAAGAGGTGCGCGAGATAACTGGCGCGCGAACAAGAGAAAAGAAGAAATTAGACTATCTCATAAAGTAGGAAAGTAAAAACGTCTCTAAAAAAGAGGAGAGGGAAGCTTTAGGTTATAAACTCTAACATCATACGCATCTATTCTTCGTGAGTGATCGATCTAATCCTAACTATCCAACACAAAACCAGAGCAGATAAACATATCCGATAATCCTTCAACGGATAGTTCGATTTCAAGTAATCCGATGACGTTCAAATTCCTCCGACAAATCTTTCTTGGTGAATATAACAACAAAACAAATAAGAAAAAACGGCGGTTGATTTCGGTCAGCGGTTAAACCTAGGTGAGCGGCGAGGCGGAGGTGTTGAGACGTCCTGTGATTGCTGCTCCGGCGGTCCGGGGGGTGATAAATCTCGGTGCGGATTGAGGAATAGCTTCAGAGCGATTGTGTCTTCGAGGGCGGATGCGGGTTCCCATGTTGGTAGGTGATAGCCAACCCACTTGACAAGGTACTGTTCTGGGCGCGTGCGACTAGCAGGACGGTGTTCCAGGATACGCTCAACTTCGTATTCGTTTGCATCATCTATCTGGACTGGCCCAGGCTCGATAGGGTGGACCTCTTGTGAGGGAAACGGGTCGAAGCCAGCGAGCTTCAATCGGTCGGCGTGAAACACTTGGTGAGCTCGGCCGCCCTGAAGGCAAAGTCTGTAGGCAATACAGTGATCTATAAGGGAGTGGCAAAAGATTGGAAGTAACGTGAAATATCAAAGGAAAGGAAAGCCATCTAATTGTGGCGGGGAGCACGCCAACCCATACACCATCCTAGAGGTTACACCAGTCTCCCAAAAAGGTAATACTGGTGGCGCCTAAGCTTGTTCACGGTAACAGTAGGAGGGCGGACCGACAACTTCAATTACCGTGGCCTTTTGGTACCGGGGTCTTGATTTTCAACCGAGCCCTTTATGTTGCTGCGTATGCGAACTCTTAGATACCCAAACCCCGTCACCCTTCTTAGAGCGGTAGTGGGGGACTCTCCTCTGGTTGGTTTGTTCTTCCATCACAGTCCGCGCGATTCCAGGGAGGCTTTGACCCAATCTGCTGTGTCGGTGAGGCCCTTGGGGATTCTTGTGGCTTGAGCAATCGGGATATTGTGGTTGGTAGAGGGCGTAGCCAGAGATGTTAGCGCGTCGGTGTCAAGTTCTCCCGTCTCTGGGTCGAACCTGTGGGTAAGTGTAAAGATACGGAATAGAGCAAGTCCTGGATCGTTATTGAAACGTAGGGCCAATGAAAATATGTGAACGGTGATATATAGATAGATGCTTGAGTCTTCTAGGTTCAGTCATGGCCTCCTGGAAAGCCATCGTGACATATACTCATCAACCAACAACCCTATCACCGTCCGTGCACCATAACAACCTTAATGTCACACATCACCAGATCGAGACAACATCACCCCAAACTGTGACGGTAAGGGCAAAGGGGGAGGCGCCGGTAGACGAGCTGACGGCTACGTTGAGGGAAGGTTCTGGTAGACGCTGTAACCAATTCGAGCGAGTGCAAAGTAACTTAGAAAGCTTTGTCTTAATGTCTCCGTTAACTTTTTCAGTGGCGCCGTTAGCCTGTCGGTGGTAGGCGATAGAAAGACTACGGTCGATGTTTAACTCAATACACAGATGCTTTCAGAACATGGTGGCGAATTGACGATCGGAGGCAATAAATTGGGGAAGCCCATGGCGGGGGTAGTAAGCTTCCAAGAATCGGCTGGCTAGGTGTGGGAGGTCGAGGGAATGGCGGGGGATCAAAACGACGCCCTTAGACAGGCGGTCGACAATGGTCATGATATGTTTATAGGCAGAACCTAGAGATGTCGTCGGTACAGTGGGGCCAGAAGTAAAGGTTCGCGATTTCGGTCGTCATGGTTCTCCTTCCGGGGTAGATGAGCGTTGCCGAGTCGTAAGTCGATTGAAGGGTCTTAGTTCGAAAGGGGTACGTATGTCAGCAGCTGGAGTTTTCGGGCGGCAATATGAGGGTCTGATGGGCTTTTGGCCAGGTCCAGGCAGGATAAAACGTCAGGGAGCGGTGACAGCTTTCTAGGGCAGTGCTCCAATTCAAGGTCGTATTCGCTGAGTCAAAGTGACCATCGTGCTTGTCGTTCGGTGAGCTGACGGGTTTCCGTAAAGTGAATAAGATTGCGGTGGTCAGTCAACACTCTAATCGAATGCTGGGCTCCTTTTAACTCGCCTCGCCATTTTTTAATGCTCGAACAATAGCTAGCGACTCCTTATCACGAATCTCGTAGTTGCACTCGGCCGGCGATAGTTTTTGCTGATGTAGGCATAGGGATAAGGTGTACAGCTATGTTTCTGGAAAAAGTAGGCGCCAGTGCTGTAGCCGGAGGCATCGACTTTTACCACAGAGGGCAGGTTATAATTGAAAGGACTGAGGATTGGCCCTGAGCAAAAGGCGGACTTGAGGTGACGGAAGGCGTCTTCACAATTCTGAGGGGCAGGAAAAAACTACTTTATCGGCGGACAGAGCGATGAGTGGGCGAGCAAGCTCGGAAAAGCAGTGTATGAAGGTGCGATAAGGTTAATGAAACCAATGAAAGCTTGGACCTCCTTCTTTGTCGTAGGTGTTTCCCATTACTCCACAGAGGTAACCTGTGCCTTATCTATCTCTGCTGAGCCGGGTTTCAAAATATAACTCAGGTACTTTATGTCCTTCACCGCGAATGCGCACTTATCAATATCTAACCTGAGATCCGCATCAACTAACTTCTTCACAATCAGATTAAACTTCGTATGGTGTTTCTCGAGGGTTCCTTGAATAAATACCAAAATATCATAAACATAAGCAGAGCAAAAGTCGTCGAGATGCTCCTGGAGGATCGAGTTGAGATAGCGATGGAATTGGGCAGGGGCGTTGGCTAGACCGAAAGGCATGACATTCCGCTCGAAACTGCCTAATCTGGTTTGAAAGGCGGTTTTCCATTCGTACCGGGGTTCGGTGCGTAGGTTATGAAACGCCGCAACGGTATCGAGCTTGGTGAACTCTTGTGCTTTCTGGACTTGGCGGAGAATCTCGTCAAACTTGGGCAGCGGGAATCGATCCTTTTTTCATGATCTTGCTGCAGGCGTGGTAGTTAACACAGAGACGAGGCCCACCACCGGATTCCTTGACGAATAAGATCGCAGCGGCGGCGGTAGAGCTGCTGAGACGGATAAAACTCTTTTTTTAGTAAGTTGAGTAGGATATGGCGGAGGACGTAAAGCTCTTCGTGTGTCATTTTATAGAGCGGACCCCAAGGGGCGTCCGCGTCGGAAGCTGTGACGTGTATTTCGTGGTTCATGTTTTCTCGCAATGATGGGAGGCGACGGGCATAGAGTGCCTCAGGGTCAAAACGGTGCAGTTATTGGGGCTCACCCAGTCGGAAACTTTGTCCTTCCATCCGGAGACGACAGGACCTTCTTTCTTGGCGAGTGTAGATAGTGCTGAATTGATGTCTTTGATGGTGGCAGAGAAAACTTTGACATCCGTTTCTGTTAAGGGCTAGTCTGAAATGAGACGTTGAATGCGAGTAACAGAGACTTTGTCAAGGAAGAAAAGGAAAGAACAGAAAGCCCTGTAGAGTGGGGGCTGCCTGGGATTTATACCAGCTACTAGAGAAAGCCTAGAGGGTTGCAAGCCCTAACAGTTTCTCCAAGTACTTGTCAGACTCTGCGAAGGAGCAACCTTCTTCCTTAATACCCTCGGACTGGTACCTTTGAGGTTCTGAGATGCCTTTCCCATCGGACTCAAGACAGAATCACCCCATCCGTCGTTGAGGGGATAAGGGACCCTATTCACAACACATTCCCCCATTTTTTTTCGTTTATTCCAAGGCTCGTCGTTGCCATTACACCCTCTTGAGGCCAGCCTCGTTGACAAGCCGCGCCCGCTCCCTCATTTAGCGACTGTCGATACCTCAAGACAGCACGAATCAGCCCAACAACGTGCGATACTCGGACCCCTTACTTGGGACAGAAAAATAATCCGGTCGGCACGTGACCAGGAGCAAATGTGACCCTAGACCCTATTGATTGTTCAAGACATATACATATTTGAAACAAACCAAACCACATTCCAACGGTGCGGGGTAACCTGTCCGATGCGAGACTTTGACGAATATTGATGTTGGTGTAGACTTGGAGGAATAATGATTCCTCATATTTGTTAATTTTGAGCTATACAAGAATATCGTCCCCACTCATTGGACTATTTACATGTATAAGGTAATCAAGTCACTCTATGGAAGATTTCAGGGACAATGCACCAATAATACCATTAAACAACTAATACAAACAATAACAAACTAAAAATATGGACGCACACCTATGACCAAGACTAGATATAACCATACCGGCTAGAAACACTTGCCATACACTACTACTTCTGTCTCCTGATCTTTTCACAATAGGAACAATTAGGCTCTCGGCACGGAATCTGTTCTCGAGGATAGAATGCCATACACGGATGATGGTTCTTGTTGTAAGTGAGTGGCATCGATCGTTGAGCTTCAACCTCGGCAACGTTTTGAAGGATGCGAATAACCGGAGCTACAGACTTCTCAAGCGAGACGGCAAACCTATCGTGTGTGTGCGCCTCTAACCGCTCCACCAAGTCGGCAAAATCACGAGCGGTCTTTCTTAAGGCCTGAAAATCGTAGGGACCAGGCTTTTGAATATCATCTGGAGCTCCCCTCACAGCCAAAAGCTCATCCACCAAGTCCGTATCATCATCTCCATCCCCCGAGACATCATAATCCGGGATACGGACGACACGCTTACCCGAGCCGGTTTTGCCGCAGGCTACGAAATTCTGGGGGCCTAATCGGGCTGCCACGGACGCCTTGACAATGAGCCGGGTATCCTTCCAGAATGGTGGTCTCCTTAGTCTTTTCAGATCGTCCATGAAGTTTGTGAATTCACTAATGTGCTCAAAACAATAGACAATGTGCTGACAGAGCATGAACGGATCGACATTAAACTTGTCGCAGCTACATGTCCAGACGTAAGGATTGGTATGGTAATGCACTAATTCGGTAGCCTTGACTGGAATCTTTTCATAATCTTTCCAGTCGTGCTTGAAGGACTTCCTCCAACTAGCAAGGTATACTCGGTTGTTTTTCTCGGTGATATTTTCCATATGAGTGAGGCTCTTGGGAAATACCTTTGTGGCTAGAATGTACACCAGTTGGTCTAGACGGGGCCAGTTTAGATTGTGCAGGAAGTCGCGCTTTAATATTCTCCAGTGCGACTCTACAATCATGGTCGTCTTGAGCAACGGGATCGATTCACTGTTGGCACACATAGACCATAAAGGCCACTGATCCTTATGATACCACTGGGAGAACATGTGAGCCCAAATGCGGTACCACCCATTTGTCAAACAGAGAAGGTACATCTCTCGGGCACAATCTCTGTGGATGGTTTCTGCGTCTCTGTATACACCAAATCTAGGACGTGTTGGATGCATCAAAAAATGCTTTTTGAACAAATTCAAAATTTGAAGTCTCTCGCTCTTCGTGCGTACCTCGACATTCAAACGGACGGGTGTCGTGTCCGGCTTACCGCTTGTGAATGAACACGAATTGTCTTTGTGGGGTCCAATGTGGTATTTGGCCCGGGACCCGAAACAAATCTCGAGTCCGGGGACCAAGTTTAGCGCCTCGAAAGGGTCGTAAAAGACCATGGTGGAAGCAGTCGAGTAGCTCGCAAGTCTGTCACTGATAGCCTTGAGAGCATGCCAAAGACAGAGTTGAACTGCTTTCCCGGGAAAGACTGTTTGTATAGTACTGATTTCCGCTTGGTCTTTATCACACCCGAAGAAATCAGGATCCAGTCCTTTTTCCTTCAGGGCTTCCAGAAATTGAACGAGAATGTCTGTTATGGCACCTGGTTGACTCTTTGGGGGTTTGTCTAACACCAAATATGTTAAAGGAACACCAGTACCGTCAAGCTCTGACATAACAACAAACAACTCAGCGCCGATGCTGTTGGTTCCGAACGTTGAATCCATAGAGGCCTCAACGCATCTATACTTGTTGTTACCGGACCGCAAAAGCTTTTTGATGGCCTTTTCAACAAACACGATGAACCCACGTGTTTTGTCGGGCTGAGGTACACCGTCTTTGTCTTTGAGTGGTTCGAGCCTAGATACTATGTCCTTGACAGAGTCCTCGTTGGGGTCCTCAGCGGGGTCCTCTAAGTGCTTCCGGACATGTTTCTTGGCCGATATGTACGGGTCTTTGTCAGTCCTGTACTTTTGCTCGTGGTATAGTTTCCATTGGTAATAAATCTGATGGCGAGTCAAGATTTTACCGGCGTTGAGGGTCGGGTTAGCCAACAGATCATTGTAAATTNACTGATTTCCGCTTGGTCTTTATCACACCCGAAGAAATCAGGATCCAGTCTTTTTTCCTTCAGGGCTTCCAGAAATTGAACGAGAATGTCTGTTATGGCACCTGGTTGACTCTTTGGGGGTTTGTCTAACACCAAATATGCTAGAGGAACACCAGTACCGTCAAGCTCTGACATAACAACAAACAACTCAGCGCCGATGCTGTTAGTTCCGAACGTTGAATCCATAGAGGCCTCAACGCATCTGTACTTGTTGTTACCGGACCGCAAAAGCTTTTTGATGGCCTTTTCAACAAACACGATTAACCCACGTGTTTTGTCGGGCTGAGGTACACCGTCTTTGTCTTTGAGTGGTTCGAGCCTAGATACTATGTCCTTGACAGAGTCCTCGTTGGGGTCATCGGCGGGGTCCGCTAAGTGCTTCCGGACATATTTCTTGGCCGATTGTACGGGTCTTTGTCAGTCCTGTACTTTTTCTCGTGGTATAGTTTCCATTGGTAATAAATCTGATGGCGAGTCAAGATTTTACCGGCGTTGAGGGTCGGGTTAGCCAACAGATCATTGTAAATTGTGCCTGGTCGGTAATCCCGCGCAATCCGTGTCTTTATTTCACCGATGAGGGTCAGAGGAAGATCAACGCTCGAATACATTGAATGTGGAATGTGCTGGAACTCAATCCGAAGTCGACGGCTGACGGGGTAAAGATACAAAGACATGCCACTTTTGCAATCACAGCGCCTCATGCGCCTGCCATCAATTTTGGGGTTTTTTGGAAGGGGCTTCGCGCGGGCGCTGTCTTGGCAGCAGTAGTACCGGATGTAGACATGGTCCGTCGTGCACACAGACGTCGAACATACAAAGCGATAGCCACTATTCTCCCAAATCGTTCGCACCAACGTTTGTAATAAGAAAAATACATCCCCACTCCAGACATGTCTACCATCTTCTCTCGCCCACGCTAAGACGTCTGGGAATTTAACGGGAAGCCCGGAGAGCTCAAACAAGTAGTCAAACTTGTGCATGATTTTAGGCACCGTCAATGGAGATATCTACATGTCTGTCAGTACTGCCAAAATGGCACAGTACAAAATCAGAGATCTTACCTTGGGCTCTCTCTCCCCTTGTTGGTTGAAGAACCAGTCTTCCTCCTCCTCCTCCGCCTTTTCTTGACGCACATCGCTCGCCCATGTCCTAGCCTGCCCCTCCAGAGCGTCCCACGTCATCATCGTGGCACCATACTTGACTTGGAGAGGATCTCGGCAGAATTTTACCAACCGACCATTATAGTCAGTCTCAAATCTATCTTTGAGATGGCGACACGTGCATTTGGAACACCACGCATATCCATCCTCGATCTGACTATCGGAGCGCTTCCGCTTAGACTGACCCTTGGGCATTGCCANTGAGTGGTTCGAGCCTAGATACTATGTCCTTGACAGAGTCCTCGTTGGGGTCATCGGCGGGGTCCGCTAAGTGCTTCCGGACATATTTCTTGGCCGATTGTACGGGTCTTTGTCAGTCCTGTACTTTTTCTCGTGGTATAGTTTCCATTGGTAATAAATCTGATGGCGAGTCAAGATTTTACCGGCGTTGAGGGTCGGGTTAGCCAACAGATCATTGTAAATTATGCCTGGTTGGTCATCCCGCGCAATCCGTGTCTTTATTTCACCGATGAGGGTCAGAGGAAGATCAACGCTCGAATACATTGCATGTGGAATGTGCCGAAACTCAATCCGAAGTCGACGGCTGACGGGGTAAAGNTCGCCCACGCTAAGACGTCTGGGAATTTAACGGGAAGCTCGGAGAGCTCAAACAAGTAGTCAAACTTGTGCATGATTTTAGGCACCGTCAATGGAGATATCTACATGTCTGTCAGTACTGCCAAAATTGCACAGTACAAAATCAGAGATCTTACCTTGGGCTCTCTCTCCCCTTGTTGGTTGAAGAACCAGTCTTCCTCCTCCTCCTCCTCTGCCTTTTCTTGACGCACATCGCTCGCCCATGTCCTAGCCTGCTCCTCTAGAGCGTCCCACGTCATCATCGTGGCACCATACTTGACTTGGAGAGGATCTCGGCAGAATTTTATCAACCGACCATTATAGTCAGTCTCAAATCTATCTTTGAGATGGCGACACGTGCATTTGGAACACCACGCATATCCATCCTCGATCTGACTATCGGAGCGCTTCCGCTTAGACTGACCCTTGGGCATTGCCAACATCATGTGTTCACGGCACAGAGCCCGAAACCGCTTCTTATCAAGACGGTCAAACACCGCCAACGGCCTCATCGTGCCACATTCTTTGCAATATTTAGTTGCGGAGGCGTCAGGTTCCACAGCTACGTGTGCGGCAGGTTGAACCTGCGGCAGACCCTTAAGCACAATACCGTTTTCAACCTCAAGCACCTGCAAGACTTCTTGTAAGTCATCGGGAGTTTCGCTACATTCCGCAATGCGCATATCTGTGCATTCATCAATGTATTCTTGTTCTACGCGGTCAGCCATGTTGGAAAGCGAGATGGTCGTTAGCTTGTGGGGGTTGAACGACGAAATGTCTCAGACGCTTAGATGTTAGCAATGTGAACAATGTCTCAATCTCAAAAGGGAATAGTATGTACATACATTACTGCTGTGTAAATAGTATTTGTGCGGCGAAAATTCGATTTAATCCGTATATTCAGGTGGTTGCACGTGGCAGAACCAGAAAAATCTGCCGGCGCGTATTCTAATATTTTCTCAATACATTGGGCCATAACTATTTTGACAGCGAAATGTGTACTGGTCTTACATGTCACTTTCACCATCTTGATCATGCCAACTGGACGAGTTTTTATCTACAATTTGTTTAAGACTCAAGTTTTTTCGTTAGGGTTACGCAAACCCAGTCACGTGCCGACCGGATTATTTTTCTGTCCATCCTCATGGGTGGATACTCGGGATACCCTTTTTACAAGCAACTGGCTGGCATGATTTTGGAAGGTTCGAAGTCAGATACACAGTTGTTTTTGATTGTGTGGTGTCGTCGTTTGCACCGGGGAGAAGGAGGCAGCAGCGACGGTGTTAGGGTTTGCAACCCCAATAGGCTTTGCCTGTAACATCATCGTTCCTCGTGACGCTGGAGTACCAGTCGTCACATCTTTCCTCGCCACACCGGAGACCATCACATCGTTCTTTGCCACGCTGGGGCATCAGCTGGTCATCATTCGCCACCACAAGTCCTTTGACGTCATCATCAAAGTATTCAGGAAATGACGCAGTGTGTTTGAGTGCAAGAAATCGTAGTATAAAGAGCCATTACCGGCTCTACTTGAGTGATTAGTTTAGTCTGCTTCTCTATCGAACTCTCTGTTGCCTGTCTTTACTGTCCGATTCTGTGTGACTACATTGACCCCTCACATTCAATGCAGAGGCGCGACCGCGAAGGAAAGTCGGGCTCGCATGGGCCCAGAAGAGGTGGCGGAGCAGCTGTATATCGGCACCGTTAGCGGTGAGGTATTGCTGGAGACCACTCAGGTCATTGACAGCGCGTAGAGTGGCCGCGAGCTGTTCCTCGAACATTTGGGACAGAGAAGTGCTAGTCTCCACGGTGAAAAGTGGGACTATGTAATCACTGAAACAGGTAACAACAGGGGGGCGGCAAAAAGGTGAGACGTACATCGGAGAGATACCAAATGAGTAACAACAGGTGATAGTGTGTAACGATAACTGGCGATGTGTAACAATATAGAATTGTACGTTAGGATGTGTGTTGAGGGCTAGTCTTAAACTAGACGTTGAATGCAAGAAACAGAGACTTTGTTAAAGATGAAAGGAGAAGAACGAAAACTCTGCAGCTGCCTGGGATTTATACCAGGTACCCCAGCCCCGATGGCGCAGTGGTTAAGCGCTGGGTGTACTTCTTCTGTATGGAAGAAGTAGCAGGTTCAATTCCTGCTCGGGTCAAACCAGTGAACACTAAGTTCAAGGTTGCACCTGGCGACTGCACCTTTGTAACTTACTGTAAGCTGGAACTAACTGTCCGGTCTGTGGAGGGTCTTCTAACTTGGGGTCGGGTCGGGGTGCTAGGATTCGGGTTGCTATATACTGGGTTGGAGGATATGAGGTGTCTGCAGATTAGATTGGTACTAGCATAGGTTGAACTTAGATGTCCAGAAATACAGAAAGTCTCTCCATAGGGTTCGCCCGGCATGAGAGTAATGATTTAAATAAAAAAAAAAAAATACCAGGTACCAGGCAAAGCCTAGAGTGTTGCAAACCCTAACATATGGACCTTTGAAGTACTCCAAACCTGCAACCAACACAACTATACCTTGCTCACGCGCCTCTTCCTTCTTCGGAAGGGCTTAATCAGCTAAACGGTGACGGGCATCTATTGCCAGTTTGCCCGCCGTGTTCACGACTCCTGACGAAAACAAGCCATTTGGAGAAGGCGCTCCAGGGCACACCAGCCTTGCAACCAAGCGCGCTCACGGGAAATTATTTGTCCATGACGGAGGTGCTTTTTATTGTATTGGCGTGCCATTTTTTATCCATTTTAGTTTAGACCATCACGTACGTGCCACAAATCTTTAAGGTCAGCATGCACACAGTTTTTCCAGTTATCGCCGAGTTATGGTATGATCAGTGTAATCTATAGGTTTAATCCGTTTTCCTGCTTTTTTTTTCTTTCCTCAACCCAAGTAAGTGAAGATCGTTTACCAAGCCGCTTTACTCCACCCCAACTCTCATCAACCACACCACCACCTACCAGCTTGCCGGATTCTTCCAAGTGGGAGTGGCCCGCGCTAGACAAAAATGAAATTGAAAGGGCGATTATGTCGTCACCCAACAACGCCACGGGCCCGGATGGGTTGTCCTTTGCCATCATACATAAAGCATATCGATTCGCGCCATCAATATTTAACCTCATACCAAAAAGTCTTCACATCGGGAATACATCCTGATGCCTGGAAGGAAGGTATTGGAGTTATTTTGCAAAGGCCAGGAAAGAAAGACTACTCACAGGTCAAATCCTGCTGAGTACTCTCCCTTCTGAACTGTCTTGGCAAGGTAATGGAAAAGATATTTGATTCGAGGTTAAGTTACCTCGCTATACTCAACAACGATCTGCTGGGTGTATCGCAGCTAGGCGGCCGGAAACAGCTATCTACTGTTGATGCGCTGATGCTCGTTAAAGACCAAGATGAACGGGGGAAGGCCAAAGGGCTCAAAACCAGCGTCCTTCTCATGGACATTAAGGGTGCATTCGACCACGTTCACAAAGATAAACTACTAAAAAAACATGCAAGAGCTCAGCCTGCCAAACAACCTTACCCAGTGGGTAGAGTCGTTCCTGTCAGGTCGAAGCATCTCACTCAGATTCGAAGGACAGCAAAGTGCCGTTCGAGATATCAGGGTGGAAATACCACAAGGAAGTCCTATCTCGCCTATATTATTTCAAGGAATATCTGAAACTACAAGTTCAAAACACGCAAAACATACAACATAAGCAACAAGACAAACTCTAGTATTATTCGAGAACACAAGCTACAACACACACATNCCATATAGGCGAAAGGACAAAACGCAGAAGAAAGAGATGACCGACGAAGTAGAAAAGTTGGAAGTCAAACATTCTGGGAGAACCAGACTCAATAAATAAGTATGCGATGGCACAATAAGCACACCTCGCCCAAGACACGCGGACGATATACGCGCCGAGATAACTAGGCAGATCATGCCCGAAACAGCTCGCCAAAAGTACCCGCAGATCATGACGCACTACTACGCCCGAGCTGTACGCACAGATCATGCCTGAAACAGCTCGCCAAAAGTACCCGCAGATCATGACGCACTACTACGCCCGAGCTGTACGCACAGATCATGCCTGAAACAGCTCGCCAAAAGTACCCGCAGATCATGACGCACTACTACGCTCGAGATGTACGCACAGATCATGCCTGAAACAGCTCGCCAAAAGTACGCGCACATGATGACGCACTACTACGCCCGAGATGTGCGGACAACATACCGCAGAGATACGGAGGAGATCCTCCGCTCGAGGTCAGCTGGAAATCCCTCAGTGGCGCAGTCGGGAAAACTCGGCCGGCGCAAGATAAGCTAAGTCCGGCGTTCTAATTTTGGAACATTCCAGCAACTCTGGAAATAACATATAAGCGGAGGCAAATCTCCATACTTTGCAGATAGAATTTAGAATAATCATCACTAACAGAATACACATTTTTGAACTATCTTCTTCCTAACCTTTTTCTTCCTTTACTATCTTATCCCTATATTTCTTACATTCTTCCTAACCCTTTTTTTCTTCCTTTACTATCTTACCCCTATATTTCTTACAATTCGCGCCATCAATATTTAACCTCACATACCAAAAAGTCTTCACATCGGGAATACATCCTGATGCCTGGAAGGAAGGTATTGGAGTTATTTTGCAAAAGCCAGGAAAGAAAGACTACTCACAGGTCAAATCCTACCGAGTGATCTCCCTTCTGAACTGCCTTGGCAAGGTAATGGAAAAGATATTCGCTTCGAGGTTAAGTTACCTCGCCACACTCAAGAACGATCTGCTGGATGTATCGCAGCTAGGCGGCCGGAAACAGCTGTCTACTGTTGATGCGCTGATGCTCCTTAAAGACCAAG
>JSUI01006094.1:0-19971 GCA_000833645.1 Huntiella omanensis | reverse complement strand
GACTTACACTTGGCTTTGAAGCCGGTGTCGGTGAAGTTGGAGGCTTTCGCCTTGGCCTTGCCGACTTTCAGTTTGGCTTTCTGTGATTTATGTTAGTTTTATGGTGGGTAGTGATGTGCGGAGCGGACATACCTGAAAGTCCTTGGCCTTTTCTCTCTTCTTCTTAGCGGAGGAACCCATTTTGACGGTATTCTCTAATCTGTGTATATGTGTGCGACTGTGAATCTGTAAATATACAGAAATATTTCGTATTTATACAGAAACAAATTATATTCAACTATCGCTTCACCACCACCAACTACCGTCGTGATCTTGTCGCAGAAATATTTGGCGGTCAATGCTGGCAAAATACATTAATTACGCCACATTGGATTGTGGCATCTCAAGCTTACGCCACATTTACCCCTTTGCGTCATGGCTAGCTCACTAGCGGCGCCATGATATCGGTCCCTCAANTTTGCTTTAGCCCCTTATAGATCCCCTTAACTAACCAACATCCCGCTCGTCCCACCCGCACCAGCTCCCCAGCGACAGCTTCACCGAGATTCTCGCCCGGCTCTCCAAGAAGCCCGGCGTCAAAGCAACTCTCGTAATTGACCGGCAAACGGGTGCTCTCATCAAGACAACTGGTCCTATAACCGCTTTACAGCCGTCTTCCCGCGCCACAGCTCGTCTGCACCCCGAGACTTCTGCCGCTGCCATGGCGGCTACGACTGCCGCGCCAGCGGATGGGGAACCGCCAATGTCACCGTCGCCGGCGGGGCCACAGGGGGGTGGCGGGTTTGGAGATGATGGGCCGGATGATCGGGAGGCTGGGGAGAGAGCGGCGACGGAGTGGGCGGGGTTGGTTTGGAAGTTTGTGAGGTCTGCTGGGGATTTGGTAGGGGACTTGTGGGAGGAAGAGGATGAGGTTAAGCTGTTACGGGTGAGGAGTAAGAGACAGGAGTTGGTGATAGTGCCAGATGCCAAGTATCTTTTGGTGTTGGTACATGATACACCAGTGGCTCAGTAAATGAGTGTAATAGAGGTTAATTGGCTGGACCATGATGATATCTCCGCCTGTTAACAATAGTTACGATCAAGTCTCACTTTGCGATATATCGTAGTCAGCACAAGGGTTATACCCTACCAGTGACGGTTGGACCAGCCCCTGGCTATTGAGCGTATAGAACTAGCCCAAAGCTTCCAGAAGCAAACGGCGTCCAAGCGATTTTGCGGGATATTATGTTGATGTTCAACATTTGTGTAGAATTTGATAGTATAAATTGCATGACCTAAGGATGTGTTCCTGGAAGAAGTTTCCCTTCGCAGTTTCCGTGCCTGTGCGTGAAAGAGTCTGACGGCGGCTCGGATGTATAGGGCGAGTGGTTTTTGTGTCTCTTGTCATGTTATGTGTTATGAAAGAAAGAATAAAACAAGGGATTCTGATGGCCTTAGACGTTTCGCATCGACTGGGATTCAATTTTGATGTTGGCACATGTGTACACTCACAGGATTGTTGTTGGTTATGGCACCCTCTTTTGTGACATATGATGTGATATCGGGTGATACCTGACAGAGACAGTGGTTCCAGAAGCTAGCCTTCTTCCTTGACCCTTCTGTGACGCTTCTTTTCCCCCTAGACCATTCCGTGACGGGTAATGTGGAGTCACTAGACAACATATCGCCACAAAACTGCAATAAAGTTTGAACATCAGCCAACCTGATCAAAGCAAAAGTGGCGATTCCCAAGCCCAGCTAGCCAAGCCAGCTGGCCGCCTGTGCCCAAAACGCCAGAAAAGGTCCATGCTATGATCCAGTGAAGGTTCCCCAAAACATCCAAAATGCCCCAAAAAATCACAGTTCCTGTCCCGCCCCCTCAGGTTCTCTTTGCGCTAAGAACCCATAAACGCTTTAGCGTCCGGGCCATCCCAGCTATCTTGGCCTTATTTACGCCCTTTGCAAGGGCTTCTTGGCAGGCGAGCGGGCAGATGGACAGGTGAGCGGACTGCCAGCTTGTGATGATGGTTCAAAGAGTACCGAGAAGAGAACTGCATGACCATGCAGCGGCTCATTCTGTAACGAAGGATACATGGCCGTGTCTGCAGGAAGAAAGCGCTGTATGGGATGTTACCTTACGAGGATAGAGGTTGAGCTTATAGAGAACGTAGGGAATGAAGGATGGAAGGAAGAAACCAAGCAGGGAAGGAGGTTCAAGGAGTGAGATGAGAATGAAGGAATGAACGGACGGAGCGTGTAGCTACCGGGTGTATGTTACTCGCTCATGTTGGTGATTACCGACTGAGTGCGTGCTTTGATGCTGCTAGATTGTGGGTTACTACTGGTTGATCTTTCCCTCGCTTGTTCCTCCTCTTCTTTTCTTTTTTGATTCATGCTTTATTAGCATAACGCTGACCAGGTCTTCTGGATTTCTGCAATTGTTTGCTCAGCTTCCCCCCGTTCCCCGCCAAATTCGAGATACCCCTCCACATACGCTTTACGACACTTTTACGACGTTATGCAATTTGCGCCATTGCCTTTTTAACCAGCTGAGTCTTCTGACGTCAGTACCTGCTTTCGCGACATCCGTCTACATATGTCGGCGAACCGTACATAATTCCGACTGATCCAGGTAACTACCCCTGGTCTTGTGTCCACAATGGGCCTCACACGACTATCGGTAGATGCCCGCGCCCCGATAGACTGGCCCGCCGATATTGCTGCGAATAATGGCGGATCCGAACCAACACCACCACCAAAAACACCACAGAGTCGTTCACGAAACACGTCCAGACAACGACCGCGTAATACAGAATCATGGTACCCGAGACGTTTATCTACATCAACAGCCGCGTCGCGACCACCGGCGGAACCAAGTGCGGCGGCATCGGTACCAAGCAGTGCCGTGACAGGCCCGGGGAATGCCGATGATTTTAATTGGGGAGGTTTGACGAGGCGATGGACGGGTTCGAATCGGGATTTGAGAGGAACTATGGGCCAGAGATTGATGATGGAAGAGAAAAGAGGGAGACGGAGCCCTTCACCGGCGATAGATATGAACGAACACTCATTTTTTGTCGACAGCTCGAGTGATAGTGAAGTACTGGATTCATCTATACCGCCACCATTACCGGAAAAGGATACTCCAGTAAAAAAAAGGCCCGCGGTGGATAGAAGAAAGACGGAAGAGGAAAAAAGGCCGGAGCCTAGAAGACCGGCAGAGAGGGAACCCGAAGAGAAAAGACCGGCGGAACAGACCGACAAAACCCCTGTCCAAGCACTCCCACAAGCCATCATCACCACGGAGATATCAGCCGGAACTCCCGTCACACCAAAGACCAGTAAAACAGCAAGGGGACGCGAATTCCTATCCAACATATTCGGTAGTGGACGGGACAAGGACCGGTCACTTTCTTTGCGCACAAAGTCCCGTGGAAGACCATTAGATCGGACTAGGGATCATGAAATCGAAGAATGGCTACAGCAGGATTTTGGACCAGAAGAGTATCTTGACCCCGAGACGGAACCTGATGCCCCGGAGGTTGAGACGCCACGGGGGCGGAGACAAAATCGACACACAATGGCGGCAGCAGCGGCACCAACAAGGACACCGACGCGGACATTGAGGCCAATATCCAAGTTTGCGGCAAGCCCGGCAGTAGGCGAAACGACTGTGAGAATACCAATAGATTCAACACCCGCAGCGATACCATCAGAAACACCAGCACCAGCACCAGAACCAGCACCAGCACCAGCACCAGCACCGGCGCCACAACTACCACAGTCACGGCCTTCATTCCGACGTCATGGAATTTCGGCTTCCTTTTCCATATCAGCCGGCGCTAATAATCAGAGAACACCACGTCGCACTGTTTCCCGGCCACCACCACCAACAAAAGCCATTTCCGGCGACTCATCTGGAGCTCAAGCTCATCTCAGGCGCAAATCGTCACTCAATGCTCTTGTTGGTAACACAGCCAATCGGATGCAACTAAAGTTGCAGGATCTTGGTCTCGTCGTGATACCTCCATCAGCACCAATACCAGCCGGACCAAAGACAGCTGGCCCGGAACTCCCCACGTCATCAATAGCCACATCAGCAACAACAGCAACCAAGACGCCGCGTAGCGCAGAAAAGGAACGGGAAAAGTCTAGTCCGATGGAGAAGGTTCTTTCGAAGACAAAGTCGCTCAGTATGCGACGACCAAGACGTGGTTCATTCCCCGCAATTTCAGCCATCTCTGTTGGCACGGCGACGGTTGCAAGTACCGGACCGCCAAGCACCGGAATGGCGAGTCCAGTGACGACTTCTGCGGTGCCGATGCCGGATACCACGAATATGCCGGAGAACCTACCATTTGGTGCTGTCAAGCCCACGGCCGATACGCACCGGCCATCTCTCAAAGAAGAACCAGTTGTGGTTTCAACTCAAGGTGCAACTTGCATTGCTGACGGAGATATCTTGAATATCACTTGTGCGGGTCAAGGAGATCGCAGTTACCACCATGGTGGTCAGCGGGAAAGCGTGTACAACCTTGCGGTAAGTCTAGTCTCTTTGTTCATTGATCCCGTCATTCCTTCTTTTCCTTATTGGGTCATCAGGCCACAAAGTTCTTGGTTCATGCAACTCTCAGGTTGCAATAGAACCCCGGTCGGTCAAGTGACATGGCACATCATGTGATGTTGCACCTTTGCGGGTTCGGATAGTTGGGTCGGACGGCTCTGGGCGGCTCTTGAAAAAGTGGAACGAGGAACGGAAGAAGAGAAATAAGACTAGTTTATTCTCTTGTCTTTCTCTTCTTTAATCGTCTATTCCCCTTCTTGATTTCGTCGCTTCTCCAGCTTGTTCGATACCGCTTATTCCCGTGTAAGACAACCCTAAATTCCACATAACCCTCATCTATGACGTCAAAGGACTGCTGGTTTGGAGTATTGTCCCGCTCGCCACAGCGACGTCGGCTATTTGCCCAACAAACATGGACAAATAATCTGATCTTTAAACTAACTTGGACTCGACGTAGCTTTCACAGCAAATTTCTGCTGCACCTCCAACCCGAATTGCTTCAAACACTACTACCGGCTCGCCAGTTGCTAGCGGCTCCGGTTCCACTACTACAGGCACATCATCTTCCGCCTCCACAAACACCGATTCAGTAAAGGGCCGTCCGGTATCAACCGTAAATTCACGGCGGACCCCTTTCAACCAGAACAAACCCCTACCTACTCCCCCGCGCCCGGAAAGCGCCCGCCGCTTTGATCCTCCACCACAACCCCGCCCTATACTACAAATCCAACGTATCATGGCGACGCTCAGCGCGGCTGACGTGGAGAAACTCTTCTCTGGCGCCCCGCAATTCTTTGCGCGCCAGGAAGGCCATAACACTGGTGCACCACACCCATCAGCCGGCTATCCATGGGATGAGCAGGTTGCTATCCGGGATCTCTCGGATCATATGCGCATTGGCGACCCCGCATGGAGTTCCATGACTGCCTGGCCACATATCCCTGTACGTATCCGCGGAACCAGTCCGACTGGCGGAACCGACTATCATCTAAATTTGCGCCGCGACTCAGGCGACTCCGTGATGGCAAATGATGCCGTCCACCCGCTTTCAAGAACAAGCACTGTCTCTTCGGGCGCTAGTTTACCGCTGTCACCAGTAGTCTCACAAGCGCCACCACCAGAAAAGAAGCGCGGCCACTTTTTCCCGCGCTGTAGGGAACGTCCGAGTATGTTGCACATGCAGGGCCTGGAAAAGGGAACTATGGGCTACCAGAGTGCACTCGAATTTGGCGTTGCAGATGCACTTGACCGGGACCAGGCCGGATTTGACGTCCACTTTTTGCCGCGCGGGCCAGAGGTTCTCACGGCTCGGAAGAGACTGCTTGCACAAAAGGATGGTTTACGCACACTTGATGAGAGATCTATTCTTGACATGCTGGAGATCAATTGTCAGCGATACCGCGATGCTGACATATGGGGTGCCAACCGTTGGCCTGCAGCGAATAAAACTGCTAGTAAAGTGCCGCCGAACTCGAAATTGTATAACGAACTCTATGGGAACATTCTGCACCCACCGCTTAAAATGATCGATTACTCGGAACGCGAAACATTGGCGCCACAGATCCGCTCGCTTGTACAGACACTTGCTATGCCGAATGTGTGGATTGATTTTTCAAAAGTTGAATGGCGGTTACAGATTGGCCAAATGCTTTGGGGTCTTGATCAGGATGATGATGAGGTTGAAGGATCAGCTTCCGGAGAATCATCGGAACCAACCGCTGATAGACCAGCGAGTATGCGCGCCGAGGAGCGTCTTTGGCTACTTACACAGATTTTGCTTGCCACTGAGCTGTTACTCCGTCTTGACATGATTACTGCCGACGAAGAACTCGGAATCGATGTTATCCCATTGGCGTCAATCCGCCGCTTTGAAAAGGAAGCTACCGTTTCTGTTAAATGGTCGTTACTTCTCGCGCGTTCGTTCCTTGAGAATGTGGACATCACTGCTGACCGCCGTGCCGCTACCTCATCAGAGGGCCAAAGAGATACGGAACTGCATTTGACGGTGACTAATGGCGCAGCAGCTACCGAGCATAGTTTAGGTGGGTGGTTGGCTGGTCTTACCAAGCGCATGGCATTGCACAAGCGGACGCCGGTGAAGGGCGTCGTTTACCATCTCAAAGGCCGCTTTGCTGATCGCCAGATTTACGGATTATTGCATTTTGCGCGGGTCCTCCGGTGGCCTGACATCGATGCGTATGAAAGACGCATCATGGAGAATTGCTTCGTTGTAGAGGAAAAGACTGGAGAGACTCCAGCGACTGCGCAGATCCTCAAGAGCCCACCGAAAAAGATGGTACCGCCAAGGAAGGCTATGACTGCTGTTGAGAGACTTCTTGCGCCGAAACCGAAACCATCACGCAAGAGACATGTCGTTGCTTCTTTGCACGAGGCGGGCTGGTTATCTAAGATTTACATGTCGGGTATTATCCTGCCTGGTGACTCTTTGACATATCTGCTCATGGCCACGCTTGTAGAGAATGATCCTGCGGCTTTGAGAGCTTTGGGAAGTAGAGCCGAGTTGACGGGTGGATTCGTCTGGAAGGGAAAGAGTTTTTGGAACTTGGCGAATATCGTCGGGAGAGTCCTAGCGGCAGGAAGAGGCTCCGCTCAGTGCTTGAGTTGGGTATCGAGTGACGTGGTGCCAAAGGGCATGGAGAATGATAGTGGCTGGGTCAATGTAGCCAGTGTTGAAATTGCAGAGGACATGGAGAAAACGGGGAAGAAGGCAAGACTGTGGCAGAAGACTTCAATTGAGAAAGATTCACATGTCATTGGCGATGGAGACATGGAGTCTTGTTTGCCGGCTGATTTCGTTATTCCCTATGAGGATGTCTATGTTGATCAGCCACCACCCGTTCTTGTCACGTTGTCATCTCTGGAAACGCCTGTTCGTCGTACTGGAGTTGATACGCCTGATTCACCGGTTGAGGCGGATAGCTTGCATTTTGATGCTACAATCACTGCTACTAGACCCGAGACCAGTACTCCTGGTACATCTGAGCCAGCTACACTTAGTTTTGCGGTGGCTGTTGGCTCTGAATTAGCACGCAAGGTTACTGTGCCGTTGGTTTATGACATTGCCTTCGTTACTGCACACCCATGTGTTCTTTCCACGGAAATCCGGTTTGTCCGGAGTCCCTCGAGTCCTACCATCCAACACATTGACTTACTCGGTCATGGCGTTCCAGGTCGTATTTCTACACCTGCTGCGCTATTAGGTCACCCGTTACACAAGACATATAGCTATGCCATTATCCCTATTGCCGAGATTCTCTCACGCGACCTCAACCAAGATGAAACTCTCGAAGCACTCCTTCTTGCCGCCTCCACTTCCCAGAACAGACGGTCCCAGCAAATCCAATCGTACGCAGAACCACGTGTCTTAGTCATAGATTGCATCACCAACCAAGGCGCCTCCGCTATCCCCGTTGCCGGTGCCGACGTCCCTGGCAGTCCAACATCCCCTGTTGCCCAGCGAGGTGGGGAATTACCGAGCATGCATGCGGAGAGTCGGGGACGGCTATTTGGGAGTGATCTTGAGGTTCTTGCACGAGCTATTTGTGCGAGATGGGGGTGGAATGCGGTTATTAGTCGGAGAAGAAGAGGTTGCTTGAGTTGTGCGGTGAGAGAGGCGGGGGCTTTGGGGTGGAGGGTAGTTGTGAGAGTCGAGTAGGGTTTTGGGATTGGGATTTATGAGAATGGTGGAGTTTGGGTTTGTTTTTGGACTTGGGCTTATGATCTTGTTTATACTTTTATGGTTTAATGGATTCTTTTTATAGAGTTTGATTTAGTATTTTGTGACTGTGGGTTTGTTTGTGTCGACTGTATATTACGTGTGGTTTTTGAAATATGGTCGATGAATCATAAACCTAGTATGTAGACCACTCACAAACGTTGTGAAACCGACTCGGTTGTCCAACTAATCTTACGACCTTGCTAGACACTGAAAGACTGGTATACTGTCGCTTGTGTAACCAGTTGGCTTAACAGCTTTACGTGTCTATATGTTGGTAGCGTCAAATGTTTAGTGTTACCATACTAGACCTAACATTCTCTATACGTGGAAGACTGAGCTCTAGATTGTGAGTATAAATTTATTGTGATTGCTTTTTGTCATATTGCTGTTGAAGATTTGTAAGGAACGAGTACTTGAGATTCCGGGTTGGTTCGTGGAGTAATTGAGTCAAGTCACAGTTATACGGCTAATATAAGGGTAGTCGTAAAGTTAACTGATTATGGGTGTCATAAGATTTTTGTGGCAAGAATACATCGTACAGTATCAAATATGACAAGTTCCGGAATTGTATGTGCTGTACATTTGTTTACCAAGGCCACACATTATCTGACATAATGAACATCTGATTTGGTCAGTGAGATTCAGTATTCCCGCTAAAAAGACCGCACTTGACACCTCCACGCACTCCAGTTCACGCTTTGATCTATCTACACATTTTGAGGGTCTTGACTGAAAGGCTCATGCATACAAAAGTGAATGACTTATGTAGGTTACACCATGAAACTCGCTAAACCCAGTTAAGTTAAAGTGCTGAGACTTCCCAGACCCACCACTTCGTTCCTTGAAGGTACCCAACCTAAAATGGAAAGATCAAGTTGCATTTTGGGTATGAAGTTCGGGTTGAATCTGGCGTTACTCTTCATCACATTCAAAAGTGTGGTATATTAGGAAAGTACTAAATCAGCAGTCCAATTAGGGTAGTTTACACAGTGACAAAAATGGAAATAACATTCACATGCGTACATCCTTTCACAACAAACTTTGACTTTCTGTGTAGCTACCTTCAACTAATTTGGCTGTTTGGATCTCCGAGTATTCTCATGTGTCTGTACATTCTGTCATGTGTGCTCAGATTCCCCAAAAAGTCTAGGGTGTCCATCATCAGTTTTTGTCTATTGTTTTATCCATCCGACATCCGTCTTGTGGCCTATACCTTGAGCGGCTAGTCCACGGGATAACGTTCAACTTGCGGTTTTCACAATCTCCGATACAAACCTTTCATCGCCAAAACGTTCATAACATTGCATTTACCTATGCTTTGAGATTGATTCAAACACGCCCATTCTCTTTCAACCACCAAATTGTCTACTATAAAAATGCAAAAGCAACAAGTTGTCCGTCCGAAACTCTTGAGCCATGCTTTTGAGCGGCTACGATCAATGTTCTTTTCAGTGTCTGGCTTTTCATCCACTGAGCCGGTACATAAAGCCTTGGATCACATGACGCCAGAGGGTATGAGCATATGAATTCTCTGATAGACTAAATAGCCAACTAACAGTCCCTTTCCCGCTAGACCTCCATAAATTATACCTCGAACTTTTTAATGTCATTACACCCAGGTGCGATGAGGTTGGCGAAAAATATGGTATACCTCGTGTCACTTGGTTACGTCATGTCGCAACTCTGCTAAATATAAACAACTGGGACGTCTTCCAGTCTCTTCTCTGTGCCGCGATAGCGCCCATAGGTGATGAGATCCAGTTTTGGTACTTGGCATATTACAGCGGGTTGAAATTTTATCGGCATGAACAGGAACAGTCAGAGTCCATCTCGGCGGACTACAATGCACAATCAATCGAGAACGTTGGAGAGAGACGTCGCTGCAAACGGATTGGATCTGAGATGGAATATGTTGTGGTCGATATTCCAACGTTTCATCACACTTTCTTTAGTGAATTCTATGGCCTTGCCCAAGCGATTCTCGACCGTTTCACGCACCGTCGTGACCCCTTATGGAAAGATGGCTGGTTACTGGGTGGCCTGAAGTCAAATGCGGACTTGACAGATCCTCACAGCATCATTCGTTTCTTTTGGTGGTTGGACAGCGAAATCCAAAAGCAACTTCGTAAATACCACAAAAAGGTTGTTGTGAACCGATCTATTAAGGGACAATGGGTGTCGTACAGAAATCCGATCAACGAGGGCTGTCAATTGGAGTTGTCATACGTGGAAAATGTTGAGGAGTATGAAGAGGAAATCAGAATGTTCGGAACCCGTAATCCCTTTCATGCGCCTAATCACTTGGCTATTGTCTTTTATAGAGCTGTACCTTGCGGCCATTTATGGGACAAGATTATGGTGGTGGGTGAAGTGAAATCAGACCCAAAGTTTGATATGCAATCGATATGTGAAATCGGGCGAGATGCGCGTACCATCCTAGAGAGTCAGCCCGGGCGCCGGTTTGTTCAGGGGTTCACTGTATGTGGGAACATGATGAGAGTCGTTCATATTGACAGACTTGGATGTCTCACCTCTCCGCAGATTGATATCTCAAAGTCTCCATTGGAAGTTATTTCTGTCATGCTTGGGTTCATGCTCAAGGACAGAAAAGACATTGGCTTTGATCCAAGCATCAGTACCAACAAAGAAGGGCAGTTATGTATTTCTGCAGATGGTCAAAAGAGTATCTATATCGTGGACGGCATTGTTTGTATGCCAAAAGGTGTTGCTGGACGTGGCACCACCTGCTGGGTGGCTCATTCCGAGGAAACTCCTAATGATCGTGTGGTCATCAAGGATTCGTGGGTATCAAAGAACTCGGAAATGGAAGGTACACTGATTAGAAGGGCCTCAAGAGTCTATACACCGATTGAGTGTATCGTAGACTGTATATCACACGAAGTTTTATCTGTCGACGATCGGGTTGATGACGTGCGTGAAAGTGTTCGCCGAGGGATGGACATCAGAGGAGGTAAAATGATACGACTTGTCGAAGGACTTGAGGTTGATACACTCTGGGAAGACAATCGATCTCACCAACGTATTGTCTTGAACAGCCATGGCCGCTCCATTCGTTTCGAGAGATACATGCCGACAGTTTTGAAAGTATTTGAAGATTGTATTAAGGCACATCTGGGTCTTTATGAAGCAGGAATTCTCCATCGCGATATATCTCCGCATAATATTCTTATTCAATATTTCGAAACGCGTGAAAACGAACCTCGGGGTTTGTTAATCGACTTGGACCTCGCGGGTGACAGGGACCGACTTCGACTGGAAGCTCCAGAATATATGGTTGGGACACGCTTGTTCATGGCATCTGAGCTTTTGATTCATCCTGCCTATCATACATTCAGACACGATTTAGAGTCTTTCTGGTGGTCTCTTGTCTGGGTTTGCTTTGTTCCCGAAGACATAGGAATTATTGAGCCGGGGAGATTGAATCCGTTCGATGAATGGGCGTCACTTGACAACTCAGAGCTAGCCTTTGCTAAAATGGAGTTCGTTGCTTCGTTTGGGGAGGGAAACAAGCGCGTTGAAAAAGAAACACACAAACAGTTGAATAACTGCCTTGTTCGACTTCGGGATTTCCTTTTCAAGTACACAATTCCGGGAGAGAAAGGCTGGCAACCTGATTATGATCCGAGGCGCAATATCGACGAAAAACCACACAAACAAGTTTACGTTGATATGCTTGCAATTCTTCGCTCAGAACGCGATAAGCTTAGTTGCTGAAGATCCAAGTATTTATATAGCTTTACATTATCTTATTTAGTTGGGAGGTGACATTGAGGTAGCTTTTGTTTACTAATTATATGAAGTTTTATTTCTGTGTCACTTTGATGCCATTTACATTTCTGCCATTCAAACTTTGTGAAAAGCTCAGAATGACGTATGTATGTATGTATGCGCGAATAGTGAGTTTGTTTCCATACTAAGTGGGGCGGTATAACGGCATATACCGTCTTTGCCGTTCTAGATTCCGCACTAGACGAAGTGCTGGCTTCGGCTCGGCTTGACGGATATCCCCTTGCATGTATGTATGTATGACGAGGTATCTTAACCCTTACTTATTGATCGATTCATAACTCTAGCGTGAAATGAAGTACATAACTTGGTTTACATATCACAGCCAAAACACGATCACTTTTGTGCTTCCTGCGATATAGATTGATACGTGCAGTATGGGATCTCATTGGAAGGTGTGATATATCAAAAGCCCCGTGTTACGAGGGAGTTATATTAAAGCTGTTAGACATCTGTCAGACCTTTGGTGGTATGTAACCCTGAATATGGCCACCATGGAATCTAACAGGATTACGATCTTGGCCTTGTTATAGGGATGTACTAACAACGGATAGGCATGTAAAGGGCTGATTCTCTCCACCTGACATGATGGTTCGTTTATGGAATAGCCCTTTGAATAGAGTTCCTACTAAAATCCCTAGATGGGCGGAAAAGTAGCTGACGTTTTAAGGATATATGCAACCGAATTTGGTCTCGCTAAAACGTTGGTTGGTCACACCAATTAACGCCCGATCTGAGTGTTGATGTAATATTTAAACAGATCACCACGTGGTTTTTCTAATTGATTGGAGGGCACCATCTCGCTGGCTCTGTGGAATATTAGATGTTTATATTGGAAAAACTCAAATTGAGTGGAGTGCGCATCGGATAGTCTTCCTCAACACTCCACGACAAGATTCAAAATCACTATCAAAATTCCTCACCTCAGGTTTATACTCCAACAAAACCATCACCAAAGTAACCCTCTCTAACCCTTGAGAAACCAAAGATTCTGCATCCGGTTGAAGATCCGTCCCGATTTGCGAAAATTATGCACCTACGTCACCCAGAGGTTGGGCTGAACCGTTTGGGCTGCATGCTCTTTGGAAAAAGAGAAAAGGAAGGATGAAAGGATGGCAATAGGAGGTGGACCGGCTGGTTGCGGAAGGTTCAAATTCAGGTCGGCGGGGATTGACGTTGTTGACGGAGGCTGGATTGGGTTGTTGCCGATGAAGGGCGTCCGTCATTCCTGGAGGTGATATACCGGCCTTTTGAGGGACCGGAGATTGAATTTTCAATTCTTCTTTCTTCTCGTTCTCTGTTTTGTCGATTTTCCTGGCATCTTTATATTGAAAATATCGTTTTGATCAAGTCGTTTTTTCGCATGATCTTGTTTCGTTCTTTACAGTCATAATTATCATTCCGAATTCGCTCCTAGACTTTTATCGTGTTGTGGCCTCTGCTTTGAATTGAGGCCCTTCATGTCCTCAATACTATTCATCGACTATTATTCATTATTCAGATAAGGCCGCTCCCTATAAGGCCCGAATCGCAACAGCCCTAATTCGAATACATATAATCAAAATCGCCCAACCTAGTGCACGCGACCCAGTCTTTGGATTTGGACCCTCACCAACCTCACCAACGGGTCCGCTCTGACTACAACGGCTGGAACTTGCAGCGGAAGGAAGGTTCCTGGCGGATTATTGGCGGGCTGGAGGACAAAGCAAACCCGCGTCATTGGTGAGTTATTGCTAGTGTTTAGGCCCACGATTTTTGCTGGGTAGCTCTGGCATGTGCTGAGGCGGTGTGAGCTGACGAGTAGGAGGCGGATCAAGTCCAGCTGTTATGGTTCCTGGATATGGGATTCCAAACCCGTCACTTGCGTTCGTGGTTTTTTTGGTTCATGTCCTGCAAGGCCACATCATACATATGTTAGTTGGCAGTAGAACCAGATCCTAGAAGCTCATACAACCCGACACAAATCTGCCACTGCTTTCCTGTTTGTCCTTGTAGATCTTTTTCACTTGCTAACCAGTCTCGTTCGTCGTTTCAGCCAACTTCTTTTCTTTCTGTTCAGCACGTGACGGGGGTTAAACTCTAAATACGCACCCCTTCCTGTTCGCGACCGCTTTAAAACCATCCCAAAACCGGCATTCTCCACGGATTTCGAGTCTAGTAACACGTCTTGCCACTTGGAGATTTTTGGCTACGTTCGGCGTGCTAGACTGCCACTGTCGGGTGTCTGCTATTGATAGATTTGCCCTAGCTATCCAGCACGGGCGTAGGATCTAACAAATTTGAAGGTGCGGGACGGGTCGTAGCTTGGAGAAAAAACTACTAGAATCTAAAAGCGGTTGTCTTAGTCTAAAGAGGGCAAAGTCGCTGGCGTCCGTCCATGATGGCCGGCCAGTCTGTGTTAAAGACTAGCAAGTCCCTGAGACGACAGTCTTTCTCTTCCTTTTCTCCTACACGTTCTTCTTTTCCTCATAATCGCAATTCGCAGGCCGATGTAGCTTCTGACGCAGAATTTATCGCTTTACAGTCTGCTCGTCACAATCGCCAATTATCTGAAGCTGCCGCTGCCACGGCTTTGCGAAAATTCCCCTTGCATCAAAATCTTTTTGCCGAGCCACAATCGTCCGATTACCGCCGTCGCAACGGTTCGTTAACTTCACTTTCTGACACTGCTTCGCGTTTGTTGCGTCGCCGGTGTTTATCTGCCGGGTCTGCCGAAGACTCTTTTCGGCGCCGTCGTTCGCCTTCGCCCTCTTTTTCCGACCGCGATTTTCGTCGCACTTCGCCAGGTCCCGCTGTTTCGCACGGGCATCCCCATTCTCGCCGCCGGACCTCTAGTCCCGTGTCTTTTTTGCGCCCGGGACTTGGCTTGCCTTCCCCGCGACAATCCAGAGTAAAAGCGCATCCTCCTGTGTCGTATTCTGGTGGCATTGGTCAGAAGCGCTCTGGTCATCATAGGTCTTTTAGTTCTAGCGACGCTGCCTCTACTACCAGTGCTACCGGCCACCAAGACTCAAGCGCCCGTTGCACCGACTCAGAATCCTCGGATTTTCCCAACCTGCGCGTGGTGACAGCAAACAGCACGCCAATGCGTCCCCGCGCCCAATCGCAGGGGTCCCGGCCTACTAGCCCGAACTCGATTAACTTTTCCTACCCCCGTCCAACCCGCAACTCTACTCCTTCTTCCAGCATGCGGCCCTACGAAGATGACATGCATATGCGACGCCCGGCTGGTCGCAGGAGCAATATAGAATTGTCTGGGCCTAATGACATGGTGTACGACGCCAACTCACGCCGCTTGGTGCCACGATCGACGCTGGACGCCCTGGACAATGAGTACGGTGTATCGATTCAGCGCCAGCGCTCTATGAGAGATGACCGGCACGACCGTCGCTTTGATCGTTTTGGTTCGGGTAGCGGAAATCGTCATATCACTCAGTCTGCTGGACCTCCCCCGCCGATGCCCCATGTGCGACGAAGCCGCGATCAATCAATGCCCGAGTACCACCATGATGGATATATTGGCGCGGCTGGCGGTTCATCGGACTGGATGCATCAGGAAAGCCACCTGCATGATCAGCACTGTAACCACGGGTTCTACTATCAGCAGCCCCATTACAGCGACCTGCATAACAGCAGTATGCATGACGGCATGCATGACGGTAGAGGCGCTGCTGCCCGACGCAGAGGTACAAGTGTTGGCGCTATTCCCCACTGCCACTCACACTCTTCCAGCGATCCTTTTGCCGGACATTATCTACCTCCTTATCCCCCGCAATTCTCGCGGCCATCTGCTATCGGCCCGCCTCTCTATCACGGATACCACGCCGGCTCTGTTGCGGCTGCTCACTCAGCCGTCCTTAACCATCGACAGCATCAGTGCGATTGCCCCAATTGTGCCCCTCCGCGCCACTACCCGGCTTATAGCAGACACACGGTGCACGGAGCTCCCGTTTCGGCCAATTCGCCCCCACTTCAATCGCACGTTTCTGCCGTCCCCGAACAGAAGAAGATTTTTATTGAAGGCCAACGGGTTTCTTCTACTCGTTTCGTCCGTACTTCTGATTTTCGTCGTTCCACCCCAGTACAGAATCGCCCAGCTACTGCCCAACCTGCCTATACGACACAAGGCCGTGAGCTGGACGGATACTTTAGCAACGACGAAAGCTCTTCGCCATACATCAACAGCGGTCCCACTAGTCCTGATTACGAGTCTGATAACCCGCCGACACTTGCGGCTCGTCGGAAGCGGAACTACTTTCAAACTATTCCAAATCGCCGGTCCCCGCTCAACGTCCCTCCAGCTACTGGGATGGCGTCCACGGCTCCGCGCATGCCGAGTGCTTTAAGCAGACAGCCGATTTCTTTAGACAACAATGACACTGCTGACCAGGTTGCTCCGAACAAGAAAGTTAGTTTTGACGGCCATCAAAATGCACCGGCCAGTAGTGGCAATAAGCTGAAGAAGAAGAAGCGCAATTGGTTACCGAGTCTGGGAAAATCACGAAGACGGGATGGTGATGTTCCCGAATCCGAATCTGAAATGGATACATCGTCTTCCGGATCCCCCGCGGCTAGTCCCCTCACTCCGACTCACCCACTGTCCATTTCCACCGAAGCTCCCAAAATACCTAACTTTGCTTGGAAGCAAGGTCATCGGCCACAATTTTCGCATGACTCTGGTGTTGCTTCAGAGGACTCACGCCCGAAGATTACTACGACTGTTGGCAATACTTTGCCGGTTATGGACGGTGGTATGCGGTTACCTACTATTCACAGTGGCAACGAACTTGAGACGCCCTATCACCAATCGGATCGGCACTACAGCGAAGATACCGTTCTCCCAGTTGAAGAAAAGCAGCTAGATCGTGATTTTGCTCAGGCATTGGCGCCGATCACTGCGTCTAGAGACGGATCTGGATACGGTGGCACTCCCAGTCCTATTAGTGATGAGAGCGGTGAGGTCTTTGGATCCGGACAGGAATCCGCCGACGAAGCTCCCGCTGAGCCTCAGCCAGAGCCGGAACCTGTACCAGTAAAACAAGAGCAAGGGCGCCGGCATGTGGAGCACGTTCGTGCCGACTCCGACACGCTGCCTACCGCTATTTACAACTACCCAACTCCTGGTACTGGTCCATTGAGTCCTTCTGCCCTTTATACTGTTAATGAAGAGAATCCATCGTTGGGTATGTACGATTCTGGTATTCCACTTGCATCACAGCCCACAGACCAGGGCGCTTCTGCTGCTTCGTCTAGGGGCAACAAACACATCTCCTTTGCGGCAAATCTTCCCACACGCGAGCCTGAGTCGGATTCGGATTCCGAGAGTGTTTATGTTGATGCTCAAGAGACTTTCGATCACACCGGATTCCAATCGCTTGATGCTGCTGTTGCGTCGAACCCTTCGCCGGATAAGCTCCCTAACCTATTCGGACACAAAAGTTCAGCACCCCGTTCGGGGCAGTCGGATTCAAACTCTCCGGTGCCGGCTATTATTTTGACGCCAGTACGATCGTCGTCCAACATTCCAACTACACCCCCGCAGACCGACACCGATTGGGAGCGGTTGCGTGAGTTTTGGCGTAATCTTTCACCGGAGCAACGCCGCCAATTGGAGCGCGATGGTGATGTTGACAGCATAGGCTTACGGACGTCTACTTTGACGAGCAGTCCTCAGATACCGTCTGGATATCCATCACCAAATGATCCGTTGGGGCGTGTATATGAAGCGAATGTTCAGGCTGGAGTTGCCCATGGATATCATTTGGAGTCTGGCGCTCCCTATTCCGGCCCTGCCTCTCGGAGTTTGGACCTATCCAGCCGGGCTGGTTATGCTTTTGACCCTTCAACAAATCAATCCAATGGCCGTTGGGATGAGGAAAATTATTATGATGATGATTCCGAAGAGGAGCCAGTGACTCCCCGCCGTTCTAGATTCCGCCGGTCGCTCCGTGAGACGGGTTCGCCCGGCTTTGGATCACCTGGATCGATGCGTAAGGCGAATACTTTGAAGAAGCAACGCCCTGCTTCGCATAGTAGCACCATGGGCTTTTCTGGCAGTCCCAGTCCTCTTAAGTCGACCAAGTCTACGTCTAGCTTCCGTCGGTCTCGCTTTGAGGAGAAGCTTGGCCCCAGTGTCACTCTGCAGAATAGTACACTACGCGGGAGTGCCGTCGCCGAGGAGGACAATGGACGGAGCAAGGGTAAACCTCGGATGTTTAGCCTGCGTTCTAAGTCGCCTGCCGGTGGCTCTCGCATGTCGACTCCTGGTGTAGGCTACAATGATGTTGGGGAAGCACTTAAGCGCAAGTCTCTTCGGCCGGATCCTCCTTCTTCCTCCGGAGGGAAACGGTTTTGGTCGAGCAGCAAGTCTTCCCGGCCGATTCCACAGGCCGACGATGACTCGGATGATGTTTTCCGGCCGGGTCTTGGTAGCGAGACTTTGCGTCGTGTTTCAGAGCAGTACGTTTCTGATCAGCCCATTGACGAGGAAACGCTTGCCCTAGCACGCCGACGTCTTGCAGCCAACCGCCTCATTGCCAATGAGCGTAGATCGCCATCGCCAACGTCGGGTCTTCATTACGGATCGCCCTTGACGACGTCATCAGGATCGGGAGTTATGTCTCAACCCGTTCCTATCGCGCCGTCTTCGCCGTTACGCCGAGCTGCATCACCAACAAAGGACTATTCTTCGGATGGCAAGCATGGCAGCGATAAGAAGCAGATGGGATTTTTCAATTCTCTTCGTCGTCGCAAGGACACCAAGTCTAAGATTACGCGTGCCCGTGTTAAGGATTCAGCAGCTCGTAGAGACACGCAGCTTGAACGCAATCACAGACAATTGACGACGCTCCGATTGAGTCAGCGGGTCAGAGAGAGTCATGACGATATGGATGATGAGAATATGGTGGATGGAGACACTGCGGGTGTCACAGCTCCGGCTGTTACCGCTACACAAAAGCAGGCGGACGCTTCGTGGCCGTTACCGAGCAATACGCCGAAGACGGGCATGACAGGTTCGAATGGAAATGATTTGCCTTCTTTCACTCGGGANTCTCCTGTGGGAGAATAAGCACTCATTTTGTAGCGATATTTCTTTTGTATATGATGGGTATAAATTCTGGGTTTTTGGGTTAGATAGCATTTGGGGGGCTTGGTTTTTTCTTGTAGCTTTCATGATTGATTTCTTCATTATTTCATCTTTGGGCATCGTAGATCTGCTGTGCGTGCATGCATTTGGAGATGTTGAGATTGGTCACATGACGGATGTCGGTCTACTGTCCTCCGAATGTGGCGCTAATGTCTGCGATATACAGCGAGAATTGAGGAAACTACCATCCCTTGATAAGAATGACGATGAGCTGGCGTAAGTGACTGTAATGCAAACTATGGGTGTTTATCTATGTCCTTACAGAACGGTTTGTTATTTCATTTTCTCTCTCTTCCATCTTAACTCGCAAGTGATCTTTCAAGAGCCGTTTTTTGAGAGGCCATCAACAACAAGCCATTTTCATCATCAAAAGAAGACTCTTGTTTTTAATAGCCCTATTTCATGATGGCGAAGACGTCTGAAATCTTTTCTATTTCTGAGAAGCATGTTCTTCTCACGGGTGCGGCTTCGGGAATTGGGTCTCACTTATCCCACCAGATGGCTCCATTGGTTAAACGGCTTTCATTGCTTGACATCAATGCCGAAGCCCTCGACGTGACTAAGGCGTCGATTTTGGCTAAGACTCCGGGGGCCATTGTTGACGTTCACGTCGTTGATGTCACGGATGCCGATGCTGTCGCTCGTGTTGCTGCGGCTGTTCATGGTGGACAGGTGGATGGGATGGTTTGCTGTGCGGGGCTGGGTGAGGGGAAAGACAGCACGCCCGCCTATGAG
>JSUI01006093.1:0-19903 GCA_000833645.1 Huntiella omanensis | reverse complement strand
CTAAGGCTTTGCCAAAGACAACCTCCGACAAATTCGCCACTGTCATCTTTGACAGCGATAACAACGGTGTACCACCACATCTAGCAATTGCTAAATAACGTCTCTTTCCGTCATCATTCTTCTTCACTTCCTTTATTCTGTTCTTTTCTTATTTTCTCTTTTGTTTCTCCCACAACCTGGATCATCTTCGTTCTCCATTTTCGGTTGTTGTTTGGTATATTTGTTTGGTTGGTTATTGCTTGGCGTGTTGCTGCACATACTTACGGATATGCAACAATGGGGGGGTGTCGACCGGTACTACTGGTCAGGTGATATTTCAGGTTAGGGTTGCTGGGGTTATCCCTTGCATTTAGTTCTTATCTTGCTTCCAGGCTGTTTCAGCCAAAACCTTCTTTAATAAAATATCGGTTCTATGCAACAATCTACAGTTTGTTTACCTGAATTTGGACTAACCCAAAAAGGAAACCCTGTAAATAAACAGCGCCACACCTGCCACACTGCGCGCTGGCAACGCGCCTAACATCGTTGCGAAAAGGTGTGGCTGAAGCTTTGGATTTGGTACTGTAGCTTGCGACTCGATGTGTGATGGTGATGATCATTTCGGTGGTTTACGACTGTTTCTAGTGTCTTCAACGTAAATTCCGCCTGATTCAGCAATATGTTTGATTATACCAATTATGCGCAAGTCTTCGGCCAAGAGCCTTTTGTTGATAGGGGACTTGTTGGTGATGCAGATGCGCTACGAAGAGCGCTCGATGGCGAGTTGTTCATCGAGAGAGTTCTGAAGGCCACGGGAATCGTCAAGCGTGAGTTCCATATCGTAGCTATGTGTTTTTAACAGTAGACGCTAACAACCTCTATTCGTAGCCAAGTCTTACCCCCCAAAGAGCGACAAAGCGCTCAAGTCTCTCCATGCTGAAATATGCGAATCCAAAATGAACACCAACCACAGGCTCTCTATTCTTTACTACATGCTGCTCGATCTCGCACCACAGAAGGTACCAGCCGTCGATCATGCTGGAATCTTTGCCCAAGAGTCTGGTCTCCCAAAGAGGTACCAGACATTCATGAAGGGTCTCTACTACCTCGACAAGCACCAGTTCACCGTAAGTATGCTTATATCATCTCATGGTACCGAAATTAACAGGTTATAGCGGTCTCTCGATTACATCACCCACCCATGCCTGATTCCCGACTTCACGGATGCTATTGTCATCGTTTTGGCGAAAAACAGCCCGCCAAACGACCCCACAACTCTCCTCTCTTACTTCTATACCGTCAACCCACAACTCAAGACGCCTCGCGCCCTGTCACTTTTATTCAAGGCTCTTTCATTAGCAAACGTCACGACAGCCCTCAACTACCTTCGCACCTACCCCGATGCGACNAAGATTGCGACGGGACGGTACAAGGACGCAGTGGAGGAAAGAGGAGTCAGCAGTCAGTGGGGTGGCGTCTTAGAGGGCGTCAAGAATGGTCTTGGTCAGCGTATTTAGAGCATAGGGTTTGTTAGTCATTAGGCGTTTTGAGGAGTCCGGTTATGATGATTCGGTATTCACTACATAGATAATAGGCGTTAATGGATATGCACACATGTCATCATCACCAAGTGTATCGAAAGGATTGTGGCAAACACCATGTATTTTTTCAGTGAGTAACGAGCGACTAGAGTTAATTGCAACAGAAAACAGAAACCACCTTCAAGCTCAAAAGCTTAGCATCCTCCCAAACAATCCAAAAACAACAACAACCATCCCATCACAACCATCAGACGAAACTTTCGAATCTCAAAAACAAAAACAAAAAACAAAAACACACCAAGGCCGCCAGAAAGGATCATCAGTAGGCCCGCTATACTGTAACCTTTAGATGCTCATGCGATAGAGACCAAAGAAGGCCAGCCAGCGACCAACGACCTGGANCAAACAATCCAAAAACAACAACAACCATCCCATCACAACCATCAGACGAAACTTTCGAATCTCAAAAACAAAAACAAAAAACAAAAACACACCAAGGCCGCCAGAAAGGAACATGAGTAGGCCCGCTATACTGCAACCTTTAGGTGCCCATTCGATAGAGACCAAAGAAGGCCAGCCAGCGACCAACGACCTGGACAAAAAAGCAAAAGACAAAGGAAAAATAATCAATGTTGAGGCGGGCGATTCAGAAATCACTTAAATGCCGATAGAAAAAGCAGTAGTCCGGCAAAAAGAGCGACACCCAGGGCTAAGAACGTGAAGGAAGCGACAGACGGCTTACCAGATGAGTCCTTATCAGATTTATCGTCGCCGGCAGAGGCTTCGGTGGTAGGGGCATCAGAAGTAGTGCTAGGCTCGGGTGTCTGTGTCGAAGCGTTGAAGTTACCACTGCTTCCAGGACCGGCAGGCACAGAGGGGGACGCGGGCGAAGTAGACAAGAGCGGGCGAGACGAAGGTACGATGGCAGTAGAAGAAGTGTTCTGGGCGACGGTCGCATTGGCAACAGGATAAGGCAAGGAAGATGCGGCAGCAGTAGGGGGCAGCTTGGTTGTCTGGGTAGAGGTTCCCCAAGTGTGAACGGTTCTAGTTGACAAACTAGAGGTCGTCACAATCGCTGTCTTAGAAGAGAGCGAGGTAGGAGAAGTCAAGTTGCCAGCTGCGAAGGTTGCAACTGCAGAAGTGGTCTGAGTGATTGTGGGAGTCGCCTGAGTGTAGCCATCATTGCCACTAACCTCGATAACAACGGTAATGAGAGGGTTCTGAGGGGCTGCCTCTGTCATAGTAGCCGTGATATAAGTAGCGCTTGAAGCGGTAGGGGGTGTCCAGGTATCGGGGACAATCACAGACACCATATCACAGGGTGAGATACCGCCAGCAGTAGCGTGAGGGCATGATTCAACGGTGATAGTCTTGAAGCTGGTCGCGGGCGGGGCCGTCATGATAACCAGCGAAGCGGTGGTCGAAGGGGCGTCAATGACTACAAGAGAACCATTGGAAACAGGGTCGGAAATATCAACGACAGAAAGATCGGTGGGTACGGTGCTCGCNGTGCTCGCAGTAACGGTAGGAGTCGCAGTGTCGAGGGGCAGAATACCAAGGCCGGTAGTCTCCGCGGCGGAGAGGCGTTGATGAGTGATAGCCTGGCCAGAAGGACGGTAGTCGTGGCGAACGGCAGAGACAATGCCGGTGGGGAGGATCCTGTACGACGAATGGTCAAGGGCAGACTCAGAGGTACCAGAAGTGGACGGCGCGGTAGTAAGATAGCCGTGAGGGGCGACATTGAAGGAGAGAATGGTGGACGAGACAGAGGTGGCAGCGGATGTAGCTACCGGGATCGGGAGACCGGTCACAACCGTGACCGACAACAGATACAAATGAAGGAAGTGTATGATGGACATTTTAACAGCACAATATAGATGTCGCATATACTGGAACTGAAATGCCAAATGGGAGCAAACGCAAATGAACGTACACTGGACAATTTGTAGCCGGTGGACGCTAATCAAGAACGAAAGAAACGGTGATATCAATGGATCGATCGTGGGAACGACGGTATGGGTGGTTTGAACAGAACAATAATTGAGTAGAGTTCAAAGGCAATTGACAGTGTGCAGAGAAAATGAAGTTGAAAGTAGTGAAGCAGGAAATGTAATAGAGTAATGGAATGTATGAATTTGGGAACAGTTTGGAAGAGAAAGAAGGATGAAAGTAAGAAGACTCCCGGACGAAGAAATGGAATTATAGATCCCCTTTTGCGAAATACTTTTGTGCGTCGAGGACCCAACTGCAAAGTTCTCAACTAGGGCTTGGTTAAACTTGGTTTCCATGGCGTGTGGCGTACTGTTCGTAGTTTTATATTCTGAGGTTGACGATGGCATCATGATTGATACTGAACATAGGCACAGCAGTCAGTCACGGTGGTAGACAGTACATCATGCCTGGTAAATAGCAATACAACATTAGATGAAGGGATGATATGCAAGGAGTCTGTTCTGACCTCGAAAAAAGTCGGCACAGACTGGATTATATGACAGGAGTGACATTACCAGATGCTTCCATCCGATCATTGAAGTGAGCGAGTAGTCCTAGAAGAGCCCGCCTGGGGTCTTGTTCTCTGCGGTAGAGTTAATCGACCCAAAATCTGGCATCACAAGCTTAGTGTTGTTGCACTCCCACCAGAAGCTCGACTTACACCCATCTCTGCATCCAACGTCGTGCAAAACTATACAAGTGCCGACTCGCACGAGTAAGCTAGTGACACCAAAAACAAACCTGGGCCTCGAGATCAGCGCTCCCGCCCTGCCACAAAGTAAAACCTGTACATCTTACCAACTATCCGCCCATTTTTGGGATTAGCAAATACGCCTGAAGTGTAATGTCGTTGTCGTAGTATGGAAACCTTTTGGCACCACTTGTCGTTGTTTAGTGTTTGTCGGTTTTGAGGGAGGACAGAATGTGACAAAGTGAACTTAAAGGTAGCTAGAGGCCTACATAAATAGTCAAAACATAAAACATCTCAATGTGCAGTATCACCCGTCTATGGACCGGATTCTAGTCACGTGGTGGAATTATATATTTCTTTAATCGTACAAGGCAGAAGGATATCAGCCACAGTGAACTTGGAACAAAACCCCCATACTGTGGCTGTTGCCTATCAACCCGTGAAAATATTGCCTTTGTATACAACATTGTTTCGAGCAGCTCTAAGATGTGTGTCAATGTATACGATCACTTATAATTTAATAATTGTATCACAGGTAAAAAGGCGTCTCTATAATGTCACATGATCAACATAGAAAGCCTGATGTTGTCGTTTATAGGGTTTGTAAGATATAACCCTACCAGTGGCAGTTACAACATCGAAGTTTTTCACGTTCAGTTATCCAACGATTAAGAAATTCAGCTACTTCAATATATTATGTGGTTAAGTAACTGGATCATATCCTATTTCATCCTGTAATACATGCATGCAGGGATTCGCATCCAGATTGAGTTGCGTGCACCCACACCTAATCCTCCGCCTTTGGCGACAAAGCACCTTTATTTGCATTCGGCAACGACGTCTCTGCCAGCCTGAGAAGCATCTGCCAACTTGGACTGGGCCTTGGTGACGGCGGGATCTGTGCTGGTAGAGTTGGCACCGCCTAAGGCTGTGATAGCTGTGGTAATTCCAGTCTCAACCATTTCTCTGTCGGTAGCGGCAGGGGCAGAGCCGGAAATAATGCTCTTAGCGATATTGGCGATACCGGCCCTCGCGGTGTCAAGACCGGCATTGGCGCCATCTTGGACCGTCTGGTCCTGGACATCACCAACAGCAGAGCGAGTAGAAGCCAGGGCAGCTACAATCTTGATACGAGCAATATTGCAGGCCAAGGAACCGATGCCGCGATTGTCGAGGGTCGACGTGGTAGGGGCTGATTGGTCAGCAAAACGTCAATCAAAACATTAGTGTGTAAATATAAAACTTACCGGCGGCAGTGATGGAAAGAGTACCCAGAAGGGCAGTGAAGACAATGAGAGGGGAATGCATTTTGGAAGGTTGATTGGGTGATTAAGAATGGATGATAATGGAAGCACCAGGCTTTGTAGAATGCCAAAATAAAATTAAAGAAATGAAACGAACCAGTCGCTGAATGTAGAACACGAAGAAGTGAGGATGTGATGAGGAAACAGACTCTAAATCCAAACATCATGGCAGCGGAGGCCATCGCATTTTATAGACCAGAGTAACTGCGCGTTTGTAACTTACCGAAACATGATCGCTGTCCAAAACATGGAGCGAGAATCCAAGGTCATGGCAACGTTTCAGATTCCCGGTTCGGTTAGGCGGGATAATAAGGTTAAGCTTGTTGACAGGAGAGTCCAGATCGTGCCTCCTCATCGGGATGTGGAAAGCCGACACAGGACTCCGTGCATGCCCGGAAGTAGATTACATATGCAATTGTTAGCCACGGAGACGGGTTGGACCGGCAAAGATAGGGTTTAATGCGAACAAGGGTTGAAAACTCACTTTAACCCAAAAGAGAAAAATCCGCGCTTAAAGTAAGAACAAGGGTAATTTGCCGCGCTGCGTAAGCGACTTCACCTCAAATCCCAAATCGGCAATGAGTTATAGTAACACAAGGGCATAGCGGAGACAAAGAAATTCAGATGAGAGGAACACCCAAAAATGGATGAAAGGATTTGTTGTGATGGAAGTTACTTGGATTATTTTTCTTTATCATTTGAGATGAATGCGAATGTCCTTCCCATCCGTCAAAGAGGTTGTCTAGTTTGTGTGGCTTTGGCAGGGTCGCCATTGTGGCTTCTTTGAGTTTAAAAGAAGTGACAGATCCACCTTTGTCATTAGTTGTGGTATTTCCTTTGATACCATCTACTCTATACTTATCAATAGAAACTTGAGATGTTCACTTTTTTGTGAGCATGCTGGAACAAAGCAGTCCAGAATGGGCCCCACGAACAAAGAAATCGTGTGGGAAACCTCCGGGAGAGAAAGTATATAACTTCCCATGGTGGACGAGATGTTCCTTCTTCTTCTGGCTTCCTTCTTCACCGATCTCACCCCCTCTTTTGTTTACCCTTTCTTCGTGGCAAGGCACCCGCAAACTCTTTTTAATACGCTTCCCGTTCTTTTTGACAGGATCAAAGCCTATTGCTCTCTGAGCCTTCAGATTAATCGCCTTTTGCAGTTGTTTTTGGTGCCACATTTGCTTCACCGCCCCTCATACGAAGCACACTCTTGATAAGCGCCGCCATGATGTTATACGCCCAGTACATCGGGCGTTTTGCCCTCAATTGGGCATTCCCCATAGCGTTAGCTGCGCTGACTGTTGGAACCTTTATCACAGCACCCACAGAGAACAGACTCTTCCTCATGTTCTTTTTGTACAAGTACCCTCGTGCTATATTCCATCAGTACGCATATGTGTTTTGGTCCCGCCCTGCCCCCGTGCCTGAGAAGCCCACTTATTCCCCCAAGGACGTAACTGTTATCGTCCCTACTATCGATCCTAAGAACCGCGACTTCGACGAGTGCATGACCACGGTGCTTCAGAACAAGCCTGGTAGTTTGTTGATTGTCACTATGGGTGACAGTCTTTTGCAGACTCTTCAGGATGTGATGAGACCATACCGCCGCCAGTTCCCCGATACTTCGATCATCTGCTGCCAAACTGATGAGCCGAACAAGCGTCGTCAAATTTCGGGCGTCCTGCCGATGGTCCAAACCAAGCTCGTCGTTCTTTTGGACGACCATGTTTTCTGGCCGAGCAGCCGGTTCTTACAAACCGTTATCGCTCCCTTTGAGGATCCCCAGATGGGTGGAGTTGCCACTGTCAAGAAGGTCCGCCGTTTTGCCCCCGGCCACTTTAACTGGGCCGCGTTTTGGAATTTCCTTGGCTGTGTCTATCTCGAGCGTCACAACTTTGAGATTCAGGCAACCAATGCCATTGATCAAGGTGTCTTCGTGATTTCTGGCCGTACCGCTATTTACCGGTCGGAAATCCTCTGCACCCAGAAGTTTATTCGGTCCTTCTGCAATGAGATGTTCTTCTTCGGAATGTTCGGTCCCTTGAACGCTGATGATGACAACTTCATCACCCGTGAGCTGGTCAAGGCCGGCTGGAAGATCAAGGTTCAAAACCACCCTGATGCCTTCATCGAGACGACTGTTGGAGAGTACCCCAAGTTTTTGGAACAGTGCAAGCGCTGGGCCCGGACTACTTGGCGCTCTAACCCCGCCTCTATGATAACTGATGATGGCACCGTCTGGTACAAGCACCCATGGCTTACCGTTGGTGTATTTGTCTACACTATGTTCAACTTCTCTGCTCTTATTGAGATTGGCATGATGTATGGCCTGTACACCTCTACTTGGTGGGCCGAGGCCACCTCCAACTGGGAGTGCTTGAGACTTGTTCTCGCCCTTATCGCCTGGGTCATGCTCTTCAAGATGCAGAAGCTGTACACCTACTTCCTGGATCATCCAAAGGATATCTTTATGTTCTTTCCGTACCTGATCTGGACTTGGTATCACAGCTATATCAAGGCGCTGTCTCTCTTTACCTTCTTCGATGTCGTGTGGGGTGGTCGTGATTTAAGCAAGATCAACAAGGCCCCTAGCCAGCCCACCACTAGAACCAACTGGGCTACGCCGGCCCCAGCCTCGTCTTCGCAGACGCAAGAGGCTCGCACAAACGTGTAAAGAGAAGATGTTGCGGATGTTTGTTTTTCCCCCTTGCCAATGAGTCGGTTTTCTAAGAGATAGGGGATTCTACTTTGGAGCAGTAAGCGATGACGAGATTTGAGAGTTTGGTATTTATTCTTTGCGCGGCCGCCTTGATGTCAATCACTGTTTTTCTATTAACTTTGAACGATATCGGGGGATACACGGAACCGCTTAGTTTATTTATCCGCTCTTTCTTTAGCTTCCGTACCGAAGTAGAGTGATTAGTTTTTCTTTTTGTATTTTCTTATGTTTTTTATCCGCCGGAGGAGACGCCTGCCGGCAGGCATGAGATCGAAGTCTCACCGGAGGGCACAATACTAGACATATTGCATCCAGGTGCTCTTAATAGATTATGCATTTTTGTTCTAAATTTTTCAGACTACTGCCTTGTGACATGTTTGATTGAATTCGTGACTTTGACATCTATGTAGTACAAAATTGAGGCTCTGATTCATCGATAAATTTTGATAAGCGAGATACATGAAACATAAGAAGGTCAATTGGAAGTGATTTCTAATAGCGTGTATATTAAGAAAGCTTTTCGGTAGCAAATGTAATCCGGAGACCACAGTGCTCAATGCAATAAACTATGGATTATGAAAGATATAAATGTGTGTGATATGCGAAACGAGGTAAAGGAGTGGACAGGACATTATATGTCCCAATGCAAGTGAGTCATGACCACCAAAAGGCGTATGATTTAAGAGTACCAGTGGTTGGGGGTCCAGTCAACAAAGTCAGCAGTGACGTTGTGGATGTCAGCAACACCAAGGTTGGCAGCGTCGTTCATGAGCTCGTTGCGGAAGATAGCAAGAGCCTTGTCAACACCAGGCTTACCAAAGATGTTGGCGAACATGACAGGGCGACCAATACCAACAGCCTTGACACCGAGAGCGAGCAGTCTCAAGGCATCAGAACCATAGCGGACACCGCCATCGGCAAGAATCTCAATGCGCTGGAAGATGGTGGGATCCTTCTTGTAGATCTCAAGGGCAACCTCGAGCGAAGAGGGAGAGCCATCGAGGTTGCGACCACCGTGGTTGGACAGGATGATGGTCTTGACACCGTGGGCAATAGCAGCCTCGGCATCCTCAACAGTCTGGATACCCTTCAGGATGATGGGAAGATCAGTCATGGTGAGGTAACGCTCGTAGACATCCCAAGTGGTGGTGATGAACTTGCTGTTGGCAGAGCCAACACCGAAGCGAGAGGCACGCTGGCGGGAAGGAGAGCCAGGGGCGTCAATGGTCCAGATGATGGCCTTACCACCCGAAGCCTTGACACGGTCGAAAAGGATCTGGGTAGCGGTGTGGTTGTCGTTGGTGTAGAGCTGGTTGAAGTAAGCCTGGTCATCGCCGGCGTACTCGGCAATCTGCTCCATGGGGAGAGCCGAGAAACCGGACTCGATGTAAAGGATACCAGCATCACGGGCAGCCTCCATCAAGTTCTTCTCGGCATCAGGGTGAGCGTAGTCAGCGCGAGCGCAAGGAGAGATGAAGAAAGGAGCGCTGAATTCGTGACCGGCAATGGTGGTGCTAAGAGTTAAGTGTTAGATTCTCATCCTGTGATGTGTGAGTTCTTGTGATACTTACTTGAAAGAATCAGCAATGCCAGTGATATCCTGGAAGAGGGTACGGGGTCTCAACTTGTAGCGGTTGTAAACCTCGAGGTTGTTGCGGTACGACCACTCACCACCAGCACCGTTGCGGTAGTAGGTGTAGTTCTTAGCGGGGAGGTACTTCTGGGCGGCCCACTGGAAGTCGTTGAGAGCGACCATGGTGTTTATGGGGCAAAGCTCGCCATCCTTAAGGTTACCGACAGCGAGCTCAATGCCAGTATCGGGCTCCTCGAGGAAGACGCGGGCAGCAGAAGCGCCCGAAACCATAAGGGCAGCGGAGATAGTAGCGAAACGCATTTTGATAATGAATGAATTAGTTTGATGGTAGAATGAATGAATGAATGAATGAGTAGGTAATGGAGATCAAACTGTGATGTGATGAAGAACAAAAGAAACATTATCCGGATTGAAGGGAGACATCAGTCCCCTTATATAGATTTTGCTCCTGATTCATTACCCACCACTAGTTAGGACACGCCGCACCGGAGCATGGTGTCTCCGGATATTTTTTTTCCCCCTCCAAAGAAATAACCTAATTCTGATACACACACTCCTTCCATTCCAGGACTCAACACCGTCAAGCACCGGAAACAACTTGTAAATGGTGTATTTCCGTATTAGGAAGGTTTACAGTGCGCTCTCCCAATTTGGTAACTAGCATTAACAGGGTGTTGCAGACCCCGGTGTAAGATATCAGTTATCTCTATTGGGGCTTTACGGGCGAGTTACCGGAGTGTTTAATTTTCCTCGTTGATTGGCTTGGATAATCACAAGACACACCGTTGAACATAGAAGGCTGGTAACGTCATTGGTAATATTGTGGAGATTCTGAGAAATCAATGTTAAACAAGGCAGCAGTGGGATTTGGCCAAGAGAGCCAATGTTGGCTGTGTACAGAAAGTTCTTGGCTACTATTGCGGGTTAATTATGTTGGCCAAATGACCCCACTACGGACTTCAAGGTCTAGGTTTGAATTCCTCACCGTACGGAAACCGTCATCCACTACTAGACCCGCCTCGCTTAGAACCCAAATGCCCGTGTCACCGACCTACTCTTGCTACAAACAGGCATGTATGTATGTACATACATATGTACATACTAGGGTACATGTATAGCCCTATGTACATAGCCTCGTTGTATATATGGACCTTCTCGTTGAATAAACTACGTAGCATGGGCCTGGATCCTTTATGGTCGCAATGGGTTTACCCAAATCGGATGAAGAAATCATACCGTCGGGAAAACTTGGCCGCGCGCGCACCCACTTCGTTAACCATAATGTTCCTGATGCACCACTATCAAGCTCGCTACTATCCGCTTCTTCCGTGGCTTCCGCATGAATTCCTTTTTAGATCCGCAGAACTCAGTTACCCGGCCTGCTGTAAGATCATCCCGAGATACTCATAAGCTGTATAGGTTGCAGACGGCACCAACCACCACCACTACGGAGATGCGAAAATGCGTTGCAGAATTCCAAACTGACTACCTAAAACAGAATAAGTTGCGGCCCTGTCATTTTGGTTCCATTCAGTGACCCACATACAATTCCATCGCAAGGAGAAATTCCTAGACCACGCGAAAAGGGACATTTTGTACGTTGTTGATCTTGGCGCAATGTTTTCTTATCAATCACTAGATGATTACTCAGTAAACGGTCTATAACAGTACCGCGCGGTTTGAGGAAGGGCAGTCCCTACCTAGGCTATAGAGAAACGCATGTCCTTGGTGGTCCATGCCAGCTTACAAATTCTCGATTTTTTTGTTCTGGATTTGGCTAAGCTTCCGCTCAGACTCAACGGAGGGCACGAGGAATTAAGCGGATCTCGATTGGCGTCTTTGCATTTCAGAGTTATTTTGACTGCAGGGAAATATTGACAACCCGACACACTAATGTTGGAAAAAAGAAAATCCCGACAATCAAGGCGGAAATCCAGGGCTATATCCGACGCATATTTCCGTTTCCCATGTACTGACAGGTTCAGTCTAAGCATAACTGTCAGTGGTAGGCGGCTTTGCCCGACAGTGCTCTCCTTTGTTTGTCGTCCAACTAAACACACGTCCTCTCGATTGCCCCCACCACAATTAGAGTTACAGCAACCCCAAGGGCGACGTGCCCAAACTAGTCTTACCGTTTATTCTTGGCATCGCCCAAAGTAAAAGTTTTGCTGTGATCAACCGAGTATATGGGTAGCTGTAGACATGCGTGTACATACACACAAATGTATCTATGTCTGTTCATGGCATACTCGTGAGAACAAACTAAAAAGCATGTGATGTAGTTTCTTTAATATAGAATAATGTTTCTCTATGACACCTTATCAGATTCTTGGCCCTCACATATTCCTTCCTCGTGTCTTATTTTTCGGCACCCTCCTTCGCTAATGAGTAGGTTAATATATACTTCGGCACTCGAGATTTCGATAGCTATCTCTCGGCAAGGAACCTTTGTCTAGTAATAAACTTTGAGGGTTTTCTCGGTTCGCTAAAAGCTCTAGCCTTCCTATTTTCACCTTCTCCGGAGCCGGGGCCGGGACGTGGTAGGAGCACTGAGCCCCGTGACTTATATAGGAAGTTCGGTTTTTACCAGTGGATCGCTCATTTTTACGTACCTGATGTAACGCTATGCTGTGACAGCTTCAACGCTAACGCATTAGTTGGTATTCAGATGCCGTGGGGGTGTTTGTGTCTCATGCCGTGATCGGGAGAGTATATGCTTTCACAGTGACAACTGACGCAAAATGCTGATCTGGACGCTTTCCTACGTACCATTGTTTCTAATAGTTGACGAGTTATCTTTATCCGTCCTGTCTTGCTTGGTCAGCGACACTGCACGATCATCGCTGCCCAGATCAATACCAGCCCCAGGCTTTTCAAACCTCAATCCAAGGGGCGATGACGATATCGACTTCTGTCTGCTGCAAAAGGGTTCTTATCAAGACTCTTGAGCAGTGCCTCGTGCATATCAGGAACATAATTTGTCTGATATAATTAGAAGGTGCGTGCTCTTACACAGAAAGTTCTCATGTTGAAGCCGAAAACGCGTTTGTTGCCGAGAACGCGTTTTACTTGACGCGCTGATGTTAGTTGCGTTTTCAAGGTGCCAGGGTGTTGCGTTCACCGGAGCGTTCGGCTCTTTGCGATAAACTCCAGCTGGTACATACCCTAACCCATACAGTTGCAGGCGCCATCGCGGCTAATGAGACATTCAAACATGCTCAATTACCCTCAAATTCACACTTAACGACCTGTTATAACGTCTTCAACAAGCGCCACTGTTGTCGAGTGGCTGCATATTTTAAATACGGCCGTTGAAATGTTTATACAAATTTCACAGGAAAGCACGTATAGTCCACCCAGATTTAAGGTTCATTGAATTGTCTAAATCGCTCAAACCACAACTGTGCTTTAGAGTCGCCGAACAACCAGTGTATCCCCGAATCTTGTTTCTCAAGTCACACTGCGCTCTAACATTTAGAACTTTCGCTTTCTACATACAACAAAGACCCCCACACCTAGGCGCTAAAACCGGAGCGATGCCCCATTTNAATTTGTCTGATATAATTAGAAGGTGCGTGCTCTTACACAGAAAGTTCTCATGTTGAAGCCGAAAACGCGTTTGTTGCCGAGAACGCGTTTTACTTGACGCGCTGATGTTAGTTGCGTTTTCAAGGTACCAGGGTGTTGCGTTCACCGGAGCGTTCGGCTCTTTGCAATAAACTCCAGCTGGGACATACCCTAACCCATACAGTTGCAGGCGCCATCGCGGCTAATGAGACATTCAAACATGCTCAATTACCCTCAAATTCACACTTAACGACCTGTTACAACGTCTTCAACAAGCGCCACTGTTGTCGAGTGGCTGCATATTTTAAATACGGCCGTTGAAATGTTTATACAAATTTCACAGGAAAGCCCGTATAGTCCACCCAGATTTAAGGTTCATTGAATTGTCTAAATCGCTCAAACCACAACTGCGCTTTAGAGTCGCCGAACAACCAGTATATCCCCGAATCTTGTTTCTCAAGTCACACTGCGCTCTAACATTTAGAACTTTCGCTTTCTACTTACAAAAAAGACCCCCGCACCTAGGCGCTAAAACCGGAGCGATGCCCCATTTGCGCTCACTACCAGTCATCTCAAACCTCTTCGCCGGTCCCGGCTGCGTTCCCGCCACCNGCCTACAATAAAGCACGCTACTTCAGCCTTGTCAAGCTTTACCACCCCGATAGGCAACACCACGACAGCCTGAAAATAGATGCTGCAACACGGCTCGACCGATATCGGCTGATTGTGTTGGCACATGAGATCCTGTCGAACCCACAAAAGAAGAAGGCATATGACCAGCTGGGGATAGGCTGGGCGCTGCATGAGCCGCGGTCAATTAACGAGACCTACCGTGATATGGACCGTCGTTGGCATTCGGCGGAGGGAAATGGCACGGCGCGGAACGCCTCATGGGAAGATTGGGAAGCATGGCGCGAGGCACAGCGTAACCCCAACGCCAAACAAGAGCCGATTTATATGAGCAATGAGGCTTTTGGCACACTGGTGGTTGTCGTGCTTGTGTTGGCCGGAGGTGGCCATTGGTTGCATATGCAAGGAAAGGCCATGGATTTGGTGGGGGAGCGTGCCCAGCATCAGAAGAAGCTCATAAGTGCGATGTCACAGCGGGGTACTGATTCTATGGGATTGTCTAGGGAGGAGAGACTGTTGACATTTATCGAGACAGCGGGTTATGAAGTGGACTGGGAAACAGGAGAGATGGTAGCCCCTGGGGGTAAGAAGAAGAACCCAAAAGATGTGGACAAGTGAATAGAGTCACTGAGGAGAAGGCAATGCGTTATGATCATATGAATACAATATCTATCTTATCTTACATAACCACTACTGACTTGAGTTCCTGAACCGCTCAAGCTCAATCCGTAGAACAGTCTCCGCATTCTCCGGAACCATATTTTCGGTATCACCACTACGAAGCATTTTGCCTAATAACCACATAACCTTCCCGTGTGGTGGTTCTGCCGTCTTGAGTATAGCATCTCCTACATTGACATTTTGTGCCACCACCTCAGCAGCCAGAGTCTGGTACTCATCTTGGGAAATCTCCTTAAACCAAAGTTCGTGAGCGTCTACCCACTCAGTCATGGTAGACGCAGGTTCGCCATCAATGTAGAGACCATCGCGGTACATGATGACAAACACTTCCTTGGCAACCTGGAGTGTCACTTTGTTCGTGTATCTGAGGTATAGAAGTTCGGCGAGGAAGTTTACGGGAACTCGCGATAGCGTCTCACTAGACTCATCGGTGTCCTTGTTAATCTTCTCCAGCCGACCAAACTCGTGAACAACCCAATTAGCCGCGAGAACACAGAGTGGTTGGATTAAGTCGTCTCCAGGTGTCCAGTTTTCCAACTTTGAATGCACCTCCTCCACTAATCGATAAAAGTACTGAATCTTGGCTTCGCCTCCAGGAGCCGTCAGAATCAGAGCATCCTTCTGTTTGACACCATACTTGTCTAGGAGTATATCTACCTCCCAATCTGGAGTTTTCTTGACAGAATCTTGAAGTGCTTCAATAAGATCTGTCCCAATAACAAGAGGNTCCAGTTTTCCAACTTTGAATGCACCTCCTCCACTAATCGATAAAAGTACTGAATCTTGGCTTCGCCTCCAGGAGCCGTCAGAATCAGAGCATCCTTCTGTTTGACACCATACTTGTCTAGGAGTATGTCTACCTCCCAATCTGGAGTTTTCTTGACAGAATCTTGGAGTGCTTCAATAAGATCTGTCCCAATAACAAGAGGTGGAATATCTGCATCTGGCATGTATCGATAGTCAACCTCGCCCTCCTTCCCACGTAGACGTCTGGTCTCTTTGCTTCCAAGTGTCCATCCTCGTGTCTCACATGAAATTTTCCCACCAGCTTCGAGTTCCTTAATTTGTCGATCTCTTTCAGCCAGAATTGCATCCTCTATGGCCTTAAATGTGTTCAAGTTTTTGATCTCAGTCCGAGTTCCAAGAGGGGCGTTTGGGTCACCTCTTTTACGAACGGAAACATTTACGTCAGCGCGGAGACCGCCGCTTTCCATACCAACAGTACAGGCATCAAAAGTACTCAAAATACTCTGAACCTTTTGTACAAAAGCGGCAGCAGTTCTTGCTTGATGAAAGTCCGGTTCGGTAATGATCTCAATAAGTGGAGTTCCAGCACGGTTAAAGTCTATCCAACGAATATCACCAGGCTGAGAGAGTGTCNCCACCAGCTTCGAGTTCCTTAATTTGTCGATCTCTTTCAGCCAGAATTGCATCCTCTATGGCCTTAAATGTGTTCAAGTTTTTGATCTCAGTCCGAGTTCCAAGAGGGGCGTTTGGGTCACCTCTTTTACGAACGGAAACATTTACGTCAGCGCGGAGACCACCGCTTTCCATACCAACAGTACAGGCATCAAAAGTACTTAAAATACTCTGAACCTTTTGTACAAAAGCGGCAGCGGTTCTTGCTTGATGAAAGTCCGGTTCGGTAATAATCTCAATAAGTGGAGTTCCAGCACGGTTAAAGTCTATCCAACGAATATCACCAGGCTGAGAGAGTGTCTTGGCTGTATCCTGTTCTAACTGAACTTGCTTGATGCGAACATTGAACTCTTCTCCATCCTTCGGAGAGATACCATCTCTGGTAGTAAGCCGGAGCTGGCCATTGCTGGCAAATGGTGAATAAAACTGTGTAATCTGATAGCCCGCGGGCTGATCCCACCAAAAGTAGTGCTTGCGGTCAAAGTAGCTCACTGGGTTAATAGTACAACCAAGAGCTAATGCTGCTCTCAAAGCCGGAATCAAAACTTCTTTTTGAAAGATTGGCTGACTACCTGGTACAGAGAGATCAAAGGGAGTCACATGACTATTTGGGAGTGGTGTCTCTGATGGCGGNTCTGCTGGTAAATAGGAGACCTGCGCAGAACCAAGCCGGCTACACATGCCGACGGTAATCGTGAAATAGTCATATCGAATATGATTTGATAGGGCTAAGCAACAACCAAAGTCGACAATGTAAGAAAAAGGTCTAGGCGAATTCAACCTGTAATAGTAAGGTGAGAAGCTGTATCGGTTGATTCAAGTTAATCCCTGTCGAATATCAGAGACATTATTCCCAAGAACAGGAGTTGGAGTGGCTAACAAATTCAAGACAGCTTTAGGGGCGGCTGACCCAATATCATTCATATCATGTTTCCTGAGGTATTTCGGCCCACATGAAAACAACTTCCCGGCCGTTCTCCAGCATGTACGGACTCGAAATCACGACAACGCCACAATACAGAACATCAGCCACATCATCGCCACAGCCCATGATAGAATACATCATAGTTGCTAGGGTTTGGAGTTTTCGCTTATGGTCACCTGTCGTTGCCCTTAAACCTAGGCTCGGCTCGCACACACCAACCCGGAATGGACCCAATAGTATGTACATGCTGAAATTCAGGGTCTTTGGACGCCAAAAACAACACCAAGTGCCCCCAAACGCCACTGAGGCCCCTCTAGCAATTGTCCCGCTGTGAATCTCTTGTTACGCCCTCACTCTCCAAAGTCACATCTTCCTTCTCTCTCCCTAGAATTTCTTGAACACCTTCTCCACTACCTTCTCCTCAAATCGAAACCGACAACCTCAATCTTCAGCGATTCTTTTAGGCATAAGCCCCCGCCGACAATTGAAAAGTCTTTGTACGATCGAACGAAAAAAAAGCTTGACTTCTCACAACCGTTTCAACAAGTCAAGGAGCGAAATTGATACCCCTCCATCTTGATTTGACGACTCACCGAAACACCAAAAAATCCCGCCGCTATCTGCAACACCGCAGCTTTGCCTGCTTGGCTTGTGCCATTTTCTGAGTTAAATTTGTTGTTAACACATCACGGCCATCCAATCTCCATCGAACCACACGACGAGGTGACTTTTCTCAGCATCAGTCAACTCTATCAACCAGTGTTTTTCAACGTGTCTCATCTCGGCACCGTTTACATTCGTCTCATATAGTCGACCTGCTACTTGCCGAATACCACCCCAACGCCTCCCAATTGATACATTCGACGCCATTGAAAGTTTACCGGGCCCATCGCTGGCTGGAACCCCAAATCTAAAAACATCTCGACCATTTTTTCTCTTGGTTATCGACGACGCTCCTTTATCACGATCAGGTTTTGCCGTAACCCACAATACCCACGTACACAACCCATTATCGTGAACGTACCAGTTGATACATCGGAATTCAAACTCTAGATTCAGCCATCGAACTTATAGTTTTGGTTGTCTCTATTATCATCTGATTGGTAACAATCCTTGTCAATCACTCGATTACCTAGTCACGCTCTTTGCCTCCACCATCATTTTTCACACACAATTTTTGCAATGTCAGAACATCTCACCGAGTCATTCGCTGCCGCCAGCATTCAGTGAGTTATCAGCCAGGGCATACTCTCGATTCCTCCACCGCTAACACATGCATGACGCAATAATAGGGACCAATCCGATTGGCGCCAGAACTTGAACATTCCTGCAAAGGATACCCGCGTTCAAACCGAGGTTTGTCTGCCCCTCCTTCATCCCATATTTCCCCTCTTTCAGAGCCAATTACCCCGATAGGGCTATTCCATCTGTCATATTAAATCGGTGGCCTCGATCGATCTATCACAGTAACTCTAACTTCTGATATTTTTCACTCTAGGATGTTTTAAACACCAAGGGCCTTGACTTTGAAGACTTCCAACTCAAGAGAGATCTTCTCATGGGAATCTTCGAAGCCGGGTTTGAAAAGCCGTCCCCCATCCAAGAAGAAGCCATCCCAGTTGCGTTATCGGGACGCGATATTTTAGCCAGAGCAAAGAACGGTACGGGAAAAACTGCAGCTTTTGCCATTCCTGCATTGCAAAAGATCAACCCCAAGGTGTCAAAGATTCAATGTTTGATCCTTGTTCCGACAAGAGAGTTGGCTATGCAGACATCCCAAGTCTGCAAAACTTTGGGAAAGAATCTTGGTATCAATGTCATGGTTACCACAGGAGGAACTGGTCTCCGTGATGACATTATGCGGCTTCAAGAGCCTGTCCATGTGATTGTTGGTACCCCAGGTCGTATTCTTGATCTTGCGGGAAAGAATGTCGCAGATCTCAGCGAATGCCCAATGTTCATTATGGATGAGGCCGACAAGCTTCTTTCTAGTGAATTCACGCCTGTTATTGAGCAGTTGTTGCAATACCACCCCAGAGACAGGCAGGTGATGTTGTTTTCTGCCACCTTCCCGGTTGCCGTTAAGGGGTTCTCCGATAAGAACATGAACGACCCCCACGAGATTAACCTCATGGACGAGCTGACGCTACGCGGTATTACGCAATACTATGCTTTTGTCGATGAGAAGTCTAAAGTTCATTGTTTGAATACCTTGTTCAGCAAGCTCCAAATCAACCAGTCGATCATTTTTTGCAATTCGACAAATCGAGTTGAGCTACTAGCTAAGAAGATCACTGACTTGGGCTATTCATGCTTTTATTCTCATGCCAAGATGGCCCAGGTAGCTCGTAACCGCGTCTTTCACGATTTCCGCAAAGGTACTATGCGTAACCTGGTGTGCTCCGATCTGCTCACTCGTGGTATCGATATCCAGGCTGTTAATGTTGTAATCAACTTTGATTTCCCCAAGAACGCGGAAACCTACCTACACAGAATTGGTCGTTCAGGTCGTTACGGCCATTTAGGTTTGGCTATCAACTTGATCAGTTGGGAGGACCGTTTCAACTTGTACAATATTGAACGCGAGCTTGGAACAGAGATCCAAGCCATTCCTAAGGACATTGACAAGTCTCTTTACGTCTACGAAAACCCCGAGAATATTCCTCGCCCAATTAACACGGCGCGTCCTCAGTTGTCGGCCGGCTCGCAAAACTTCCAGCAACAGCAACAGGTTCAACCTCAACAGGCGCCACAGCAGCTTCCACAGCAGCTTCCACAGCAGCAGCAGCAGCAGCAGCAGCAGCCACATCAGATTCAATCCCAGTTGCCCCCGCAGCACCAGCAACAGGTACATGCTC
>JSUI01006092.1:0-19865 GCA_000833645.1 Huntiella omanensis | reverse complement strand
TTGTCAAGTGTCGTGGGACATAAAGACTTACTAAGGATCAATTACAAATTTGGAAATGACATCATAAATTCATCACAGTAATAGANATCCCTCCAACTCAATACCCGCCAGCCTCTCCGCCGGGTTATCCACCGCCAAATCGGCCAACACGGCAGAAAGTAGATCGCGAAAGGTGGTTGCGCGACCAGATCGGAGAGTAGAGAGGGTGTGTGCGCGGAGAGTGGGGAGGGGGTTGTTGGGGTGGGTGGAGAGGTTGTGGAGGAGGGATTGTTGGATTCTAGAGGGTGGACGGGTTAGTTAGATGGTGGACGGGCTTGGAAGAGGAGAGAAGAAGTACGTACCTGGCTATTTCGCCGGATTGGAGGAGTGCGGTGTTGATGGCGTTGCGGAGGGGGTGGTCGGGGTAGGAGGGCGTGTAGGCTTCGGTTGATGAGGAGACCGGGATGGTGTTGTGTTGGCGGAGGACGCGGCCCATTTTGTTGGTTTGGAGTGTTGATGGGTTTGATTTGGTGGTTTAATGTGGTGATGCGATGCGATGCGACGGGTAGGTGGGCATGTAGAATGACGTTGACGCGTGTGGTAGTGGCGTTGGAAGAGGGTTACAGTTAGGGTTATCCTAGATGATGGTAGAGCGGATGATTTTGTCAAGTGTCGTGGGACATAAAGACTTACTAAGGATCAATTACAAATTTGGAAATGACATCATAAATTCATCACAGTAATGGAACTAAATGACAAAAAAGGAATCTTGTAAAATACTAGTCTAACACCATATTCATCCATCCTGGATAAGAATAAACGCCGACGCCAGCCATAACCGATACCGAAAATTCATACCTAACCGACCCATTCGTCGGTGTTCCCGTAATTCAAAACCCAAAAATAAAAGAAAAAAAAACAAAGTAAATCCAAGGGGATTTACGGGAAATTAAGTCGTAACAATAATGCAGAGGGCTGTTGATAGCGAGAAGCTAATTCGACAGCCGTGTATAGAGCCGAAACTGGGTATCAGGCCCCATACAGATGAAAGCCGCAAGTGGCGACTTTTGGAACGGACGAGGAAACAAAAAAAGAAAACCGACATCTCACATCAGTTAAGGGATTTGCAGAGGGGACGTCTCCTTGAACCCCGTAACAGATGGACCCTCCTCGGACTCACTACTGGAGCCGTCAACGGAGGAAAAAGAAGACCCATCGCTGGACTTCTTCGACACAATGCTACAGCGCGAAGAGTCGTTGGCTGCGGCCTGGCGGTTCCACATTTGGAAGTAGTAGCCTTGGCGGGCTACCAGTTCCTCGTGGGTTCCGCGCTCCACGATCTTGCCTTTACGCATGGCAATGATCTGGTCAGCATGCGTAATGGTGGACAAGCGGTGACTGTATAGAGAGGGGTTTTGTTAGTATGAATCACTTGGATAATAAGATGAATGGGAAAAACACTTACGCAATAATCACCACTGTCCGACCCTTAGTCAGCTGATTGAGCTGCTCCTGGATCTCCAACTCCGTTTGGGAGTCCAGGGCCGAAGTTGCTTCGTCGAGAAGCACAATGCGCGGGTCCTTCAGCATAGCGCGCGCAATAGCGACACGCTGGCGTTCACCCCCGCTGAGGCGCATGCCTCTATCACCCACGGCTGTCTCATAGCCCTTGGGGAAACTCATGATCTTGTCATGGATTTTCGCAGCCCTGCAGACCTCGTGGACGACATGGTCAGAACGACTCATCGTGGGATACTTCAAGTTCCACATGATGGTTTCATTGAACAAGAGCGTCTCTTGAGGAACCACAGCAATTTGCTGGCGAACAGAGTCGACGGTTACGTCGTGGACTTCTTGACCATCGACCATCATCGAACCGGCGGTGTTGTTATAAAACCGGAACAGAAGACGGAAGATGGTACTCTTGCCACCACCAGATTCACCGACGAAAGCAGTAGTCGTGCCAGGTTGGCACTCGAAGCTCACATTGTCGAGAGCCAACTTGTCGCCGCCATAGCTGAACGACACGTTGTCCCACTTAATGTGGCCTTCAGAAGTGCGCAGAGTCTTAGCTGAACTCTTATCAACCACTGTTGGCTTATACGAGAAAAGCTGCAACAGGCGTTCGCCGGAGATGAGAGATTGCTGCATCGTCCGGTAAAACTGATTGAAAAAGTTCAGCGGGGCCTGGAGTTGGACCATGTAGGAAAACAGGGTCACGAAACGACCGCTAGTCATCGTTCCGGTAACCCGTTGCCACATGCCGAGTCCAATGACAATGCTGACACTGACAGAAAAAATCGTGGCCTGGATGGTCGTCATCTGCGCGTTGAGATAAGCCAGGCCGGCCTCGGACTTCTGGAATGAACCGAGCGCCTGTTTGAACCGGCTTGTCTCATATGCTTCCGCGTTGAAGTACTTGACCGTCTCATAGCCCGTGATGGAGTCAGTCTTGACCGCTTCGCATTCGCGGTCCGCGTTCGTCATCTCCCGGCGTTGTTGAGTGCGCTTGTGTGAGAAGACGACACTCAGCCACATGTACCAGAAGACGTTGACTGCGACAACGGTGGCGTAAAAACCGTTGTAAGAAGCACCGAAGAAGTAAACGCTGATGCTCAGATCAAACACCATCGGGAACAGGTTGAAAGTGACCTGCTCCAGGAAGGTGTTGATCGATGAGCCTTTGTTCAACGCAGAGAGAACTTCGCCAGTCCGCTTGCCGATGTGGAACTGCAACGACAAGCTGTGGACGTGACGGAAAGCGGCCATCTCAATTCCGCGATAGGCATATTGGGCGACAGGAACCCACAACGTCTCGCGAGCAGCGCCGAGAACACCGCCAGACCCCTGTAAGAGGAGCATGATGTTCAGAAGCAGAAGAGGGACGACGGGGATCGAGGTAGCCATCTCCACAAAAGATGNGCTCCAGGAAGGTGTTGATCGATGAGCCTTTGTTCAACGCAGAGAGAACTTCGCCAGTCCGCTTGCCGATGTGGAACTGCAACGACAAGCTGTGGACGTGACGGAAAGCGGCCATCTCAATTCCGCGGTAGGCATATTGGGCGACAGGAACCCACAACGTCTCGCGAGCAGCGCCGAGAACACCGCCAGACCCCTGCAAGAGGAGCATGATGTTCAGAAGCAGAAGAGGGACGACGGGGATCGAGGTAGCCATCTCCACAAAAGATGACTGCCCATTCTCCGGCACGTCGCTGACCATATCCAAAAGTCTGCCTACCTGCCAAGGGACCATCACGTTAATACCGCGTTGGGCCACAAGGATCAGCATACAGACGAGGATATGCACCTTCAACCTCCAGCTGTCGCTAGGCCAGACGTACTGCCAAAAAACTCCGTAAGAGCTCAGATACTCCCACCAGTGGCGATTGGGGATCTTCTTGGGACGGTAAAACCCTTCCTCAGTTTCTTCCGCGCTCTTAATCCGAGGAGAATCTGAATCCGAGGTACCGTACCCAGAAGCGGGAGTACCGAGAAGCGCCTCGTGCTCAGCAGCTTCGATGTCTTCCTTAAGACCCGATTGCCAATTGCGGTACGCCTTGTAGGCCCTGCAAAGGGGGACAAAGACGATCGCAACGCAACCGAAAAGCAGAGCACAGCGCAGACCAGAGATAAGAAACCGGACTTGACTCCAGTAGTCCCGGCATTGGGTGCCGTGGGAACCAGAGGAGCAGTCGGGGAGGCCAAAGTAAGTGGACAGGAGAAGAATAACTTCTCCCGTCAAGGCGATGGAGCACGCGACGAGGTTGGCGAACCCATGGTTCCCAGCTTCAGCCGTCATGTAGACTCCGAAGAAAGCAAAGAGACCCATGCCGCTATACAGATAAGCCTATTCATGTAGTTAGTATATGTTACACGGCTTCAGAATGGATTTCAACTTACAAGGCGGCTGGTGTTGACCCAGTATGGGGAGTCAGTCCCCAAGAACAAGACGTGGCGCTCGAGGCATTCACGGATGGCCCAGAAACCCTCGTAAAGGTATAAGGCCATCAACGTGAAGCACGCAACACGAAAGCAAGTCAAAGACCGCGGGGAAAGGGCGATCTGGAATGGCGAAAGCAGAAACGAGACATTAGAGGGACGGGTGTTGGGAACACCCACTGCCTGGCGGGCAGCACGCTCCAGATCCTTGGTCTGGCGCCAAACCATGATACCATGGGACATGTAAATAGCTGCCCAGGTAACAAAAGTAAGTGGCCAGAGAACCCACTGGACCGCCATGTTGGTGTCCTCCCAGCTCCAGCTGGGAGACACAAAATACGGAGAAAACTCCGTCATATTAAGATCGCTATAGTCAAGGATCAATTGTGTTAGTAGATAGGCGGGGAGGAATGCGCCTCGCAGACAAGCTCATGGACTGTAGCCTCCAGTTATCCAAGAAAATGAAACCAAAGTGAATAGAAACAATAAAAGATGACAAACGGGTGTCCAAGAACCCGAATGGAACGGCCCGAGTGAAACGGCCAGGTGAAAGCTGACAGAAGGAGAACAATGAAACGATGGATGAGAACGAAGACCACCAAGGGCTTTTAAACAAGAGAAAAACGGGATGAAGGCTCTGTAACGTTAAAGTTGAGTAGACACTACCCTTCGAGTCCACAGAACCAATGCAGCACCAGATCGATCCGAAGTTAAAGTCAAGACGTCAGATATCAAGTCGTATCAGTCTTCTGTTTGGCCAGTCGGACGAAGGCTAAATACACATATAAAAACCCCACCAATTGATTTTTATAATGGGAAAAAATACCACAATTAAAGCGTGTTTCTGAATCCCAATGAAGGGGAGGGGGGACTTCAATACACAGTGGGTAACGGCAAAGTGTATAAACGGACGAGGGGGGGCGTGAGATGATCTTGTGTGACTTGTGCGAGTGTAGATGTTGATATGTTGAGACGGACGGCTAATGGAAGGTGGTGGTAAAGTGCAGACAAAGTAAAAAGTTAAGTTGAAGAAAAGCGCGGGATGATGGGTGGGTGGGTAGGACTAGGCAGGTGCAGCTTGTGTATATATATGTCTATGACTTGGAGTGCATGTGTGATCCGTATGAGCCGATGAGGAAACAGGCTTAAGAGTACAAAAAAAAGAGACTGTAAATATGAAATAAAAAAGTTTGACGAAATAAAAACAATGTATGTACTTGAAAAGTTCTTAACAAGTGTGTGTGACAGGCAGTGCTGAAAAAAAGAAAAGTATAGAGAGAGAGATTGAGCGAGAGACGAAAAAAGCGAAGGGAGAAGAGATTGGTTCTCGAAGCAAACGTAAAATTCCAGTCAAGATCCAAAATCACGAGAGTCAAGTCCAGGGAGGAGGGGCAGACAATAGACTGCTGAAAATAGAGAATAGACCTTGTAATGTGTATAGAAAGGTTCGTATATATCCAACACAGGCTCTAGATCTCGAGTGTAACTGATCTTGAACACTCTTCAGGATACTCTCTTTGACTGATTTTAAGACTCTCTCACGAGAACTTGGGGGGAAATCAAGTGCAGAAAGGTCAGAGAACATAACCAACAAAGACTCTACTAAAGCTGGGATGCCCTATGACTTTATGATGAGGCTGAGCTTCCATTCAAATTGAATGAACCTAACCACAGTATAGAGCTAAGACCAATCAATGCCAGGGAGTTCCACCGGGAAAAAAAAATAAAAGAAAAGTAAAATGCCATTTCTTAGATTGAACAGGGTATGTGCCGGCACTACTTGACTCTAGATGCCTCGTTTTAGCTGTTGACCTTTAAATCAACACTGTTGATCCGCTCGGTCTGTTTTTACTTGGCTTGTTTGGGGGGACCATCCTGGAAGAGGGCCTCTCCTGGAAGATAGGAAGAAATATAAAGAGGTAAGACAGCGTAGCCATGCAGTTTTAAGAGGAACCAGCTGAGACTGCTATAGAGGGAGAGGGAGAGGTATCCCGTGATATATACATTTGACCAACTTGTAGCGTAACTTGGACTGACAAAAAGAGCGTTGGAAAAAGCACCATTGGGTGGCTTTCTAAGCCCTATAATCCAAGCTAACTATGGTTTTCGTCACGACGACGACTCCTTCATTAGGGGACACCGATGAATGTTTATGTTGTATGTGCAACTGAAAAGAAAAAATGGGGAGGGTGTGGGCGTAGGACCGTTCTAGCTTTTAGGAATACACGCTAACTTGATTTACACCAGAGCCACGCTAGTTTCTTCGGCCGATACTTCTTTCCCCCGTAAATCAATCAGTTTGGAAAAAAATGGTTTCTATGCGAGCCTGTGTGTAAATGGTTTAATCACTTGATGTCCCATGTTGGTATGGCATACATACATACACTTTGAATATATACGTACACATATTCAAGTGCTTTCCCACTCGGTTTGTCTTCATGTATGTATGGTATATACCATTTCTGTTGAGGTGTTTCGACATAAAGAAGTTGGGACTCCCCAGCTTCATATGGCTCATTTGCGAAAACTAATAGTCGAACAAAGTTGCCAGGGGTTATCCTCGTGCGGGGATATATCACTCGAGCCTGTACTCGCGGGGAACTTGCACCAGAGGACTGTGCAGCTTCAACTATATCTCTACCAGAAAATAGGGAGTTGGTGCTAAAAAAAAATAAAAGGCTAGGGGTCTTGACCATATTTGTACAGTTGACAAACACCAGTTCTCTTCTGTCACATCTAGCGATACCATCAACCCGTCACCACTTACCGCAGCGTAGATCCCGAACCCGACCAAGGGGGTTTCTGGTGGAGACATCCGACTGACGGGATAGAAACAGAAAGTCGAATGGAGGGTTCAACACTAGTTGGATTATTGAATGATGCTTGCCCCAGCGACGGGTACATAGGGGTGGAGAAACTTAGAAAGCGAGGGGGAAGCGGGGCGAGTACCATTGAAAGTACCAGGAAAGGCCTTGAAGAACCGAGTGTCTGGCCAATCGGGGGAGACAACAAGACAACAACGACGAACATGGCCAAACACTGGTCTTCGGAGGCAAGGGTGATAGGTCTAGACCATATAGATCATAGAGTCCAAGCCAATCATTGTTCATTGGGACTAGATTGTGTAGTATGCGGATTGTGTGGATTGATGGTGGTGGGGGTTACCTCATGTTGGTCTAGGTCTGGATCGTGGGGGGACGATGGCCAGACCGAACGAAACAACTAAATGGAACGGCATCTATCACATCAGAACTAACTGACAATGGTAATGATACATCATACACTTTGATGGACAAGTGTCTGAGACATTAAATCCAATGATAGGTCGGGCGGAATAGGTGGGGTATTGGATAGGATTTGACAATGAAAATGCCAAGCCACAAGCCATCATAAGCTTATCTGCGATCAGGCTAAATAGTGTAAAACTTACTTATTTTTGTATCAACGATCGATGAAAGTAAAGAGTGTCGAGAGAGTATCGTTCGTAAAATTCGAAGAAAATCTATCGAAAAAAGCCGTGAAAAATCGCAACTTGGTCTGGAGAAGAAAAGAAGAAGAGGAAGAAGAAGAGAAACCGGAGAGACTGGGAAGAAATGTCCAGGTTATACTCCTCAGTTCAGAACCAGTCCCCTCTACCCACTGTAGCTTGCTACAGTAGACTTTCTGCTCAAATTTGTAGGCGTAGTCATGTTTTCGTCCATTACAAGTAACTTCATGGACTCAAACTATCAAGAACGGTATGAAGCAGCGTATTGTTGCCGAATTTCGTTACGACGTAGCCATTTAAATTACCAAAAAAGGCAATGCTAGTGTGGCGCGGGGAGGGCTCTAGAATGTCTGGGAAGGTCCGGGGGAACATTTTTGTTGTTTTTTTAGGAAACACCGTAGAAGCTATAGGCTTCTTTCAGGCGCTTTCAGGCGGTCTCAGAACTTAGTGGAAAACTTGCTTTTGATTGGTTGTTGAAGAAAGCAGTTAGGAAACAAAAGTAGGGCTCATGGTTGTGGCACTAATCATGGAACTGTGCCCATAAATCACGTGAACGTAGATTCGATACCCGAGACATTGACGATCGTAAAGTGATAAACATTTGTTTCTCCGTCTACAAAGATCCCTGGAAAGTCTAATCTGTCACAAAATACAGATGTAAATGGCCTCCAATAAGGCGGAATATGCCGCCATCTCATGATGATGATGCACCCCCAACTGTCACACTGCACAAAGATGCTTAGATGAGGCGTCATATGTGGCTCTGGTAAAAAGCCCTGTGCAAACAAGGCCATCCAGCCTTATGAGACTGTTTAAATTCCCCTGCCTAGCTAACAGGTTATAAAATTGGGCAACACTTATGACGATATAAAAAGAGAGGCTCAACTGGCAGGTTAGTGGGTTAGTGCTGTAGCACAGGAAGCTGTCACTGCCGCGCCATTGAAATAGGAAGTTGAAAGTTGCCGAATTGAGAAATGATTTTCTCGCTCTAGAAACGGACGACACTATGTAACCCCAATGTGTATAATTGAACCCTAACCATTGTGATGGCCGAGTTTGCTCCATCGTCGACAGATGTCTTGGACGTGTTCGGTTAAAAAGTGTCCAAACTGCTATATGTGCGGCTTTTTTTTCACTTAAGGTGGCGGCGGTCTTGGACTACGCACTGGAGCAAATTGACACAGCCACGCGAAATACAATTGCTTTTTTTTCTTCCTGAGACAGAGGGGTGTGAGTGGGGGAGACATTTCGTACGAGCGACTGAAAAGCGGGGAAGAATGGGCTTTGCAGAGGCTGTGATGTGAATAATTTGGGCCCGAGTTTCTACTTTGGGATGATCATGCTCATGAGGCGAAAGAAATTCATCATGAGAGATGCAAAATTTAGGTGTAGGAATGTGGGAGGCCCGGTGGTGGCGAGGATTCTGGTCGTCTGACAGATGTCATTACTGCTCGTGTCGCTGATGTCATTGGGTTTTTTATTTGGGTGAGTTAAATTCAAATGGCCTAAAATGGATGGGCCCAGTCTGATATGGCAAACACGAACCACTTAAATGACGTAGGTAGCTGTGCAAAAAAAACCGGAGCATATTCAGCAGGCAGTATTACGTATGTTTTAACGATTTGTTGCGGATTATTGTGAGATCGACGTAATGATACTTGGTCAAATATAGAATTACATGCATAGGGTTATACAGACTACCTTGTTAGTTGGTGTATGTACATATGTGTGTATGGACATGTCTGCATGACTCGGTGTACTCTATATACTTGAATTAAAGCTATACATGAGTACATACAAACAATAGAAGTAAAAAAGTAACAAAGGCGGTATCGGGTGAGGAATCAGAGAAAAGAGAAAGCAGAAAACAGGAAGCACACGGTCATGTAAGGAATCGTCAAAAGGAAGAGGCCAGAAAGGGCGGTAGGGAGAAAAGGGAACAAAGCTGATAAACCTGGGTGCATGTTCCACTTGTATGAGCGTTCCAGTTTCGCGACAAATCCTATTGTTCTGTCTGCGTGGAACAATCTGTAGAGGACAGTTCAAGTTTGTTGATCTGGACTTTTTACATGGCATAGGGATATCCGTGAGCATGGTTAAATGACATGAAAACAAAGAGAACAAGGTAAAGCGAGACCGGGGGTGACTCCGGGTGGTTCTAAGGGGCAGGTACATACATACAATACAATACATACATACATAGGGGCTTCAAGTTTGTCGGTATTGACTCGGCCGAAGAAATGTCTTGATGATGTTATTGGCGGTGACTTGATTTATGTATGTACGTTGGGCGGTGGATGTGGACGTAAAAACATGGTCCCCCCCCCCCCCCACGTTTTGTCAGAAGCGAGAGAGAGAAAGAGAAGACAATAAAGTACACCATGAGGTCTTTCAACATTGTACATACTACCAATATGCCCCTCATCTCGTGCAACCACAAAGTTCGAAGAAGAAACATGGTCATTTTGAAATCCAAGTGTTTATTCAATCATGTTGATAGACAAACCAACCTAAGGCACTGAAACAAAGAAACAACAACTGCCGTGTTCATGTCTCGCTAAGACCAAGGCACCCCTTCTGAGTGATACATACATATGTATAGCTATGAAAGGCGGTAGAGACCAAATGTACATACATATATCCCGAAGGCCAACACAGCAAACAGACCCACGGCCGACAAGGAAGATGGAGCGATATTTGGTTTTCTGTTCTTCTACTCACCGACTTTCATGTAAATGTCTGTATGTACTGTACATACGTACATACGTACATACGTGTGTGCGCCTCACGAGGAAGTTCACAGACCGAATCTAACACAGACTCAAGAAAGAAGAAAAAGGCCCAAAACAGGGCGAAGCGAGTAACTCGAAAGCTACCACGTCATAGCTTGTTCTGCAGACACACATACATACATAGATACTCGGCCCTTCTAACGTATTGAGCAAGATATCACAGGCTTCTTTGTTCTTCCGGATGTCGGTCGGGACCCGGGTTCGTGACATGGGTTGTATTTACGGGTTACTGATCAAGGGCTATGCGTGTGGCATTCGGAGAAAAAAAGAAGAAAAAAAAGACTGTGCTACATATGTATGTATATTGTTAACAAGGGTAGTAATCTTTAGGTTACGAATTGGACTTTGGTCTTTCACATATGACAGAGTCCAAGACGAATAGTTAAAAAGAAAAGAAAAGAAGAGAAAGAGAAGGTCCTTTTCGTTAAATGTTGTGTAATGTATGTATCATGGGATGACAAAAGAAAAAAGAGTATAAACAGACTTTAACAAGTCGTGAAACAAAGAATGAATTTCCAAATACTTTCCAAGGAAAGTACAACCCATAGTATCGGGAAGCCCGTTAAAGGGTGGTTCGACGCTGTATGTACACATCTCCACACATATGCATATTGGACTGTACATACAAACGCCGTTCAGACGCCCGACACAGCTCAACCGAAACTACATATGTATTAGCTTCGAACTGAAAAATTCCCAGTTCCGGCCAATGTTCTTTTGATCCTCTCGGCCGGTTATAAAGCTGTATGGCCTATTCTAGCCGCAACGTTTTGAAAGCCAAATGTTCTAGACTACAAAGCTAATACATTTTAGGGTGGTATTAGGCTGTTCAAACGTCCACTTCAGAATTAAATCTCCGAGATTTCCTTTCGCTTTCATAGGGAAGAGGAAGAGCCTAACAACAAAGATTTTTTTCTTACAAAATGGTAACCCATCCTTTGTGCTTGGCTTTGTGATTGGCTTAAAATCAGGTATGAATGGAATGGTGGTCTAGACACTCTTCTCGTCACAGTGATTCTGCATGCTACATGGAGTTGGCTTCACCGCGCTGGATAACAAGTAACCAGGACTATACCCCGGAGTGTGTTCTATGGTCATAGCTTTCATAGTTCGTTCTTGATACTTATAAGGATATTCATATACACATACAGAACGGTATCCTAGACCTATGATCCTGTGTTACATGTCTAAAGATGCCACTTCACCCAAAACAATCTCCAATCTTCTCAAAGTAGAAACTCTACTATCCACGACTGTACAACACGCAAAAGAACAAAACGACAACAACTCGTGCTGAAAATCTAATGCAAACCCCTTTTACACCTGTTAGCGGGACGATCACCAGCCAGGGCATCTGCAACGACAAAATATGACAAAGACACACCCTAACTATGCACCCCCCCCCCCAATCCCTCCTTTCTATTCCGAGTTAAAGACTTGAGGATTCACGGATTCATGGTGTTGGCTACTGACGGGTTTTAGGGATGACGCGGGTCGTATAAGTCCGTTGACCGTTTGACTTTGTGGAAGGTCAGGAGACCCGGCGTAGAAGGTTCGGCGGGTATTCAAGAAGTCGGTAATTCTGAATGGAAGGGATAGAGGGGCTGGGATTATCTCTGGACTGGGGGTTTCTCCATATGAACTTGATGACGAAGGAATACGCTTCCTGGTTAAAGATGAAAAATGGTGGTGTTGTAAGGTTACATTGCTTGTTTTCGTTTGAGCTTCGGGAAGGCTTTCTTATCAGCTATACCCGCCGAATTTGTTGAATGTGTCGGTGATTTGTATGTATGGTTAGGTGGGTGGTAGACCGCTTAGGCTGAAATCGGTTATCCGTTATATGTGTTGGTTGGGCATGAGGCCCGTGGAACTTATCGTGAGCTGTATGTTTGACAACAAGAAGGGGTGATACATACAGCTTTGTCATCACCTTTTCCGTACTGTGGTGGAACAATCGTACAGAAAGCCATCCACATGTCACGACGGCCCAACGTATTCAGATTCATCTGAGACAATTGGTGGGGTGGCAGATGTAAAAGAGACTTTGAATTTATTATCTAGCATACAATGTTAACTGTCAGGTTCGTGTGACGAAGGACAAAATCTGTCTATGTATGTATCTGTGCATGTATGTACATACATATGTATGTAGCTCTGTATGTTTGTGTGTATGGAACATATACATGTACAGCTATATAGCTAGGATATACAGACATGGTCATGAGATTAGATAGGGCGTGTAACAATCTTCATGGTGTACAAACCAAGACTCTATATAACCTATGTATGTACATACTTAGGCATCATATAGGCACATTCTCCCTAAATTAGTTCTGGTCAACTGACGCAACTTCAACCAAGCCCAAAGGAACAAGATCCTTCATTTCCTATAAAGACGACGCCACAAATCATCTTGTCCAGCCCAGCCCAATCCTTGACCGCCTTCCTTCTTATGGACTGCATGTGTCTATATCAGTACGTACACTTCCCCATTAAGTACCACCTCACAGACGTTACAATCCCACTTTGGCCTCAACAACTAAACGCCCACGTATGTATGTACATATGTACATACACATGTACATAAATAGCCGTCTAGACCATTCATTGTCTCTTCCTCCCGAGCGGGAGGGACAATGAGCGGACGGCCAGTCACCGTTACGTGTTCCCGTGGCCGTCTCCACAACATAAAAGAACGTTACCTTTTAAGCCAACCGGGCGGGATCTTCGTCCAGGGCGGTGAGACTTCCGGCCACTATCTAAATGTTTGTATCCAGACAAGGCAGTTCCCGTCTGTAGTGACTTTCAGCCCGACGAATATATATCCCATTGTAGTTATTTGACGGCTATCTAATTGTATGTATGTACATATGTACTTATCCATGTTGAGCGGGATCAGCCAGACGAACCGTCGGAAATGCAAACGGGATACCCACCTAGTCACCGGCCGAGTACGCATATAGTTCCCATGTCGCTGGAAGATATAGCGACTTTATAGTGACTTCGTGGCAAGATGTTGCGATCAGCGAGTTTTCTCCTTGAATGTGATGTCCGTTTTTTTGTACATGGAGTAGACGGTGAGAGCTCAAAGCTAGATATGCATGCAACGCACCATTCTAAGCAGATGCGTCGTCGTTGGCTCAGTCATAACGAATGAGATGTCACCAATGTCAAGGGATGCAGTCCAACTATGTGGTTGGTCAAGTCAACTTCAGCCAACATCATCAGCATGACAATGATTTACCAATCAGCTCCAGCAAAACAAAAAAACAGCATACCCCTAAGTCAACTGGTTTCTTCATCTCTCCAAAATCCAGCCACAATGATAAGTGCAACTTTCAAAAGTCCCCAACAAAATAGCTTCCGGCATCCACCCGGCGCACCGAGCCTCACCGCATCCGCTTCATATCAACCGTGCCACGTGATATGTAAGAGTAGGGTTTTTGCTTTTGTCCTCTCTTCTCCCTTCTCCCTTTTCTCCTGAATCCGTCTTACTGTGCATCCGTCTCGGCCGTGGTATTTGGGGTACTGGTGGCCACCTCAATGGTGACATCTAGAAGTATGTACACATGTATGTACTCCAACAAAAGAAACGAAACACGGAAGCTCAGGTGTCGCCCGAACCAGGAAATGTAAGGAGTACCATACCGGTAATTGATCTGAGGATTTACAAACCCAACGCATCCATGATTGACGAATGATGCCCGACTCTCCTCCGGACCCGTATTTTAGGAAGCGAGATGTTCCCATTCCTCTTTGGCTCTCCACGTCTTCTATGTGTCAATTCACCACGTCAAACTCACGTCACAAAGGTCCCACTCGTCTGATAATCAGAATATATCCTACAACGGCATTACAAACTACAATATATATATATAAAAAAGATTAAGTGAAGTGAAGTGGAATCATAAATCCAGTCAATTCCAGTACATTCCAGTACACCCAGTACACCAGATATCGCCCAAAAACAAAACGTACATCTCGATATCAAATCAACCCTAACCCCTACTGCTCTTTGGCGTGAGTAACGTTAATCTCAATCGCCGATTCACCCTCTTTCTTCTCGCCATCAGCGCCATTAGAAGACTCGGACTCCTCGTCCTCGTCCTCTGAGCGATCGTCACTAGCCGCAGAGTAACGGACAAAACGGTATGCTATCCGAACAATGTGGAAGAGCCAAAACAGGTTCAGAGCCTGGAGGGCGGATAAGAGAGAGGTAGTGATTACCTGGGACAGAAGACACTTGTACTGCTCAGTCTCCCAGTTGAGCTCGAAGGGGCCTACAGTGCGGAACTCTGTGAACAGAGAGTAGATGATCTTCAGGTTGATGTAGTGACGGCAGTAAATCCAAACGCACATAAAGAGAAAGAAATACGGGCCTACTATCGCAGAGTCGAGGTAGTTAAGCGTTTTCGAAGTCTAATTTTGAAACTCATTGTTAGTACGGAAGATAAGAACACCCAACGGTCTTTTGCATTTCAACTTACGGCCAAGAAGAAGTCACTGATATCGTGAGTAGTGTAAACAGCAATACCGATGTACGTGAAGTGGAACCGGTAGCTCAGGCCAATAAGCAGCAACGACACGATATGATGCGCAATCAACTCCTTAAAGTCCTTACGCGGTTTCTCCAACCCCAATACCAACACAATGGCCTGTTGAGCCCAGTACGCAGCCTGGAACAAGTAATAGAACTTGACGATGGCCTCGTGAGTCTTGTGGGGGAAGTCCTCATACATGCCCGTGGTGTTGTAGTACCACACAGGCGTCTTGCTCATGACGTACAAACCGAAAGGTCCAAGACATCCAAAATAAATTGCCGTGTACATCTGTTCCATAAAGCGTGCCTGCTTTCCTTTGGACATTCCGCACCAGCGAGCCAATGGCCGAAGGATCTCCTGCATGATGAACTCACGAGTGAACGAGAGCACAATCGTGTAAAAGGTAACAAAAGCAAAATCCCAAGGGCCTTTCCCATAGTGAACTGGAGCTCCCTCTTCAAGAGGTTGCTGTGGGTAGCTAAGGAAGATGAAATGGGATACTGGATTCGCAGACGAGGGATTCACCGCGTACAACAACCCAAAGACGGCCAACAAAAGAGCTGGTAGCAAGTAAGTCTGCTTCACCATGGCATTCTTAACCTTGTGAAGCGCACTCCGAGCAGCGCGACGCTTGCGCTTCTTCCCATTCTATACGAGAGTCCGAATGTCAGCGAACCGTGTACAATTTGACATGTGAAAATGCGGGACTCACAGATTGCCCATCGTGGGATGCCGACATTGCCATGCGACTAGACGCCAAAGCTGGCGCGGAATTGTCACCGAGGTTCACGGCTGAACCCAAAACGCTGGATTTCCGGCGACGGCGGGGTCCGGTTTGTTCGTCCGTCTTTGGAGCAGCGAGAAGCTCCGTCCGCTCGGTGGGCTTTTCTGACGTCGACATTTTCTTTCGGATTTTAGAGAATTTTATCTTTTTTTAAACGGTCGTTTGTCGTTTGTTTGTCTGTCGGTGTCAATACCAGGGAATATCACCAATTAAAATGCTTAAATGGACCGTATAGTCTGACGGCAATAGAGTAATGAAAAGCTGCTGGTTTCCACCTCTTTGGATCGAGAGTATGGATGAATAGGCTGGAGCAGCAGGCGCGGCCACGGAATTATACTAAAATCACGAAAACCAAAACAATAAAAAGACGCCACAATCCAATTACAAAAAGGCAGGAGAAGAAAAAAAACAACTCTAATTCACGCCAGCCGAGAAAAAAAAAAAAGAGCAAAGCGTTGATCAAAAAATACCGAGTTGGCAACTGGTATATCGCCGTCAAGTTTACGTCAGCAAGAACCAAGCGGGAGATGGCTAAGAGCTGACAGCTCACTGACTGCACTGTGACGGCCTCTTCAGGGGGCCTATTAGCGTTGCCGGTGTCCGCCACAGCTCCCGTTTTGCCGTTGGTGTGTGTAAAAACTGACAGATCAGTTGGTGTTTTCCCCACTTGGTCTCCAGGGGATAGGATTGAAATTCCGTTCCACTACCGGTTTGTGGTGACATTTGGGGGGGATTCAATGGACATTTCCGGCGGCTCCAAAATGACATTTACGCTACTGATTTTTATGAAAGCTTGTCCCTTAATACCTCACGTGTTCATGGACGTTAAAAAGGAGCAGCTACCTTTACGTCATGGTTGCCATTAAGGTGGTTTTACAAATGTCGAACGTTGGACATGTGGTCATTAATAGGGTTATCAGTGACGACATCATAACACCACACGTTCGTTTGGCCTGTAAAATAAGCGACAACAAACAGACTTTACCCCGTTCCGGTCGAAACTATGCAGGCTCGCTTCGGCATTTAATAGCACCACGAATCCCGCTCTTTGGTAGCTTGCCTTGGGGCCTGCTGATATTAAAAAGTCCACTCGTGACCAACCACAGCATGACTCGCCGCGGTACCCTGTATGTTGTACCGGTCCGGGGAAATCACGGGAAATTAAAGGACATCCAACAGCATGTGATTTTTTATCACGTACCCTAACCCTATTGCATATGCTATATAAATGCGTCTACAGCGCTCAAAATTATCAAAATAGGCAACTTGCCTGAGTGGTTAAAGGGTATGACTCGAATGGTTTACCATCACGCTATCATATGGCTTCGGCCGCGTAGGTTCGAATCCTGCAGTTGTCGCATCTTTTTTCCTCGCCGAATCTGGACTAACCCTATGTGATGTATGCGGGTTAAAACGCGGTAGCTTGCTTAGTCAGGCATGCGTCGCTAAATAGCTTGCTTGAAGTACTTAAACATTTTTTTGACGACCAAAGCTAGAGCGATAAGATTCAAGGCAACATATCTATCGATTTAATTCAAGAGGCATTATTATCTGAAGCATCAATAGAACGTTCGCCCCGCCAGCCTAATTTAAAATCTGTATCGTCTGGCACATCTAAACTATAGAGGATGAGCAGAGTTATCCCATGACCCGAATCTGCGTTCAAACTTATTCCCATCTCAAACACACACACACATCTACGAAATGGAGCAATCATCACTAGAAGAGACGCTCAATCATTGGCGTATTGAGCTGGAAGAGATTCCAGCCAATGTACACATTCTCTGCCCGCGCATAAGCAACGAAGACAACGAAAACTACAGCGAAGCAGAGCCCACATCGGGCATCACACCTGAGGAAAAAGCCAAGCGGATAGCGGATGGAACGGCGCGCATCAACGTTACCCTTTGGAATTCCCTACTTTTTGGAGTTGACAGGAAAAAGGTGGAATCTTGGGTGGAAACCTATGCGAGTAGGTTACAGGCGGCGTTGTCGTCATGTGATTCCTGTATCAAGAATTGGCATCAATGCAGAAAGGCGTTTTTAACGCAGTTGGCAGTGTAAGTGATGCACAGAGTTTGGATATGGATTTTTACTAACGTTTGCGGGTTTGATGAACAGGAAATACAGCCATGAAGTCGTTAGTGCGCTGGAGCGTCTGGTGATAAAGTTTGACCATGACCGTCTAGACAGCCATTTCAAGTGGTCCCGGCAAAAGATCGAAGCCCTCCACGTCCCTAACAAAGCATTCAAGCTCTCATCTCTCGGCCCCGAACTCTCCGGAATTCTCCTCAATATATACGAGTCATTATGCTGCGTCACATACCTCCGGTCCCCAGAAAAGCGACAACTATTCAAGTTTGTTTTCGACTACGTTTCCGGCGGGAAGAAGCCGCTTCGCCTTGGAGCTAACGTGTTGCTCCCCGCCATGACGGAGTTTTTGTTCGACGACGATACTACATGCCATCGGTTCGCTCTTGCAGCTTGGGGCGCACTTACGCCTAGTTCCATGTCATCAGAACAATTTGACTGGGCAGTGTCACAATATCTGGTGGATGCATCGTTAAAGATTGGTGCTCTTGATCCTATGCAACCGAGTAGCTTTGGGATGATTAGCCGTTTTTGGACGGGTGTCTTGGCGATACTGAACGCAATGAACCAGGAGATCCTCACGCACAACTACCGCGCGTTGCAGGATCGGCCAAATCTTTACGACTTGGTGTTTATGCATATGGCAGTTCCATCAGAGGAGGTTCTCTTACTTGTCTTAGACGCTTTCTGCTCATTGATCGATAAGGCTCCTACGGCATTCTGGGGTGCTATCAGCAGTCCAAGAGCATTTGCTGTCATCGAGCCTATCTTTGCAGCACCAATGATAAGGTCGCTCCTCAACAAGACAATGGAGCTTGGGTTGAACCGGACAGGCCTGCATAGATCAATTGCGTGGATCACAGTATGGTCCCAGTCCCTGACTCGTGATCAACGGGCCGATGCCTCAGAGTCNCTCCTACGGCATTCTGGGGTGCTATCAGCAGTCCAAGAGCATTTGCTGTCATCGAGCCTATCTTTGCAGCACCAATGATAAGGTCGCTCCTCAACAAGACAATGGAGCTTGGGTTGAACCGGACAGGTCTGCATAGATCAATTGCGTGGATCACAGTATGGTCCCAGTCTCTGACTCGTGATCAACGGGCCGATGCCTCAGAGTCTTTGCTGCATCTTCTATTTGACAGCTTCTTGTCAGACGGTTCACTCAACGAGATTGGTCGGACGGCCTGCATTAGAGCGGGCCTGGAGACACTCTCAGAACTGATTGATTCATATCTTAACCCTAGTACGGACAAAGATATGGTGCTGATTCAGTATCTTGCATCGTCAAACAATCTGGTGTTTGTCAACAATGCGTTGAATATCGCGTTGAAGTATAGTGATATAATTGTCAATGCTGCCGAGAAGCAGAGCTCTGCAATGTACGAGCATGAGTCAGCTGCTGCGGTAATCGAGAAGGCATTGATATTAGATACTCGAACTTATGCGGCCGAGCATCGAGCATTGCTTACTGGTGCCCAGGTGCAGCAGATGGTAACTCGCAAGTCATCATCGTTATGGGAGGCCTTCTTGGATCTCATGCACGCCGGCAACATTTCACTGGCTACAATGATGCTTAAGCCGCTTATTACGATTCTTCCAGTCGACCAGTTCCGTAATGAGCGTAAAGCTACTAAGCCTATGGCGGCTGGACGGGTATCATTTAACCAGCGTTTCCATGAGACTTCGACCGTTATTGGTCGGTTTTTACAACGTTTGTGTGACTTTGAACGGTCGGAGATTGCTACTTTAGGCCAAGATTCACATCTACGGACACTTCTTGCTATGATGTTACACGGCGAGGAGGAGATTTCCCTGGCAGCTACAGAGCTCATCAAGACGATCACTGGCGAGTCATCTCGCAGTGAGGCCATGCTTAAGCTTATTACGGAGCGACCAACACCAGTGATTCGGGCTTTCACGGTAGCTATCAACACCACGGCCAAGGCGTTTAAGAACAAGGAGGGTGTCGAAATTTACCCTGCTTGGAACCCGATGCGGAATATCTTGCACACGGCCAAGGATGTTATCACGGGATTGTTTGACCCGGCCGTTGGTGTGCTGCGTTCACGGACACTTTCTCGGAGTGACATCGATAGTGTTCATGCTTGGTGGAGATGTCAGTGGCATTACGTACAGGTTTGCTTTGACGCCACGCAGTACTGGTCTTACTACATTGAGATCCAGGTGTTGACCGACTTTTGCCGTGAAGTGATTGAGCTTGCTGAGTCACTGTCATCCAACGATGGTGTTTT
>JSUI01006091.1:0-19652 GCA_000833645.1 Huntiella omanensis | reverse complement strand
CGCAAACTCCCTCCCGCCCCAACTACCCCCGGCGTCCCCGAGAACCCATCTGCCCAACTTCGCAGACGTCATGCCGAGAGACGGAGAAAGGAACTTGCCAAGAATGCTGAAGAGTCATTCACCCAGGAACTTAGCGATGCCAAGGCCGCTGAAAGCAAGTTCTTCGCGCAAACACGCCTTCGTAACCTCTCCCTTCTTCCTCCGGGATCTATGCTGGAAATTGACGTTGACCGGGTTAAAGTCCTCGGGCCCGAGGAAGTCTACGACATGCCCCGGGCGCCCGCTCCCAGAATCACAGACGCTAAGCTTGGTTTGGTTAGACACTCCATCTCCATTGCCCCTCGCGCCGATATCAAGAAGCGCATGCTTTAGATGCCTTTGCATAGAATAGACAGTCCAGATAGAACTTCCAGAGTCTTCGCTGGTCGGGCACTCTGCCTTTTGCATTTATACATTTCTTTCCTATAAAACTTGGTCACGTGACTTGTATGTTCTAACTATGGTAATTCCCTTGTTGGGAACCACAAAGTCTCACCAGTCAATTGGTCTAGACATCTTAATTATGACACATCCTAGTTAACAAACCTTAAACACTTCAGACTGTGGCTATTACATATAATTATAGTCTACATTCTTACCAGTGAGCCAGCCAACCCATAACGCCGTTACCCTCTATCTATACTCTTTATCCGACCTGCTCTATTTGTCATTCTCCACCTCCTTCAACAATTCCTCTCTAATCTCGCCCTGTCTCTTCTCCCACCAAACCTGATCCGCCCTTCTCTCCTCCTCAATCTCCGCCAACCGTCCTCTAAAGACAGAATTGGCCGCAATCTCATTGGCACTCTGGAAAATAGTCTGACCCCAGCCCGGCGCCAACGCATTCGCCTCCATCACCACATCTCTCAACTCATCCTCCATCTCCTTCTCTGCCCGCTGGAACCGCTGCAGCAGGTCATCGCCCACGGAGCCCTTGTTTTGCAACGTGGTCAGGGCTTGTTTACTGTTACGGACTTGGATGAGACGGTGGATGTCTTCGACGGCGCGGCGGAGGAGGGCGGCGCGGATTACGGAGTCGGGGATGCGGGGGGCTTTTTCGGTGGGTGACTCGGGGGTTAGGTGGAGGAGAGATAGGTAGATGTCGCGTTGGAGATGGGGTCCGAACCATGGAGCTAGATTTGCCGATTTGGCTGTGCTGTGTTAGTGGGGGATAGGGTGGACGGAATCTAGAAATATCACATACCTGCTTGTCTCTTTCTGTAGACTGAACTAAATGTCATCAAAGAACCAACCAAGACTATCAAATAAGCCGTTGGCAGGATTAAACCCGCCCATTCAATCTCTGGGATAAAAAACATTGTGCTGTGTAGGTGTATAGGGTATCAAGGTATCTAGCAAGAAAAAACTGCAGAAAACAAGTAATAAAGAAAACACCAGGTCGCCGCTGAAATAAAAATTCAACCGCAAAGAAAGTAGACACTTTGCATGTTACAGCTTGTGACGACGTCGTGCTCTTTGACGTGAGCTTAATTGAATTGAACACATTCCACATTGAATCCACCCGATGATTAACCGACAAATTCCAGAAATAGATGACCCTATGGCCGTCACTTCAACCCTATGAGCAACTCAAAACCCTAGTGTGCGAAATGCTTACTCATCAAAACCCTAACAGGTGTCCCGCTTACTCAGCACAAACCCTCGGATCACATGTCCGGTCCAAACACACCATCCACTCTTTATCTCCCTGTTTCCGATACCACATTGACAGATCCAAGCGACTGTCGCTGTACTGCAGGAACTAGCTAGACCGGGCCACTCAGCCGCCAAATCCATTTTGCAGCGCCAAAAACGCCATGCGAACGGCAACCATCTAGCGGACTTGGACCGCCGCCGGGGGGGCGCGGAGTGAGCCTGGGGTTAGGGTTTGCTTGGTGTAAGACGGATGAGGGGGGCGTGGAGATCCTGGATGGGAAATGGTGATGGGGCCGGAGATATTGGAGGGACGAGTCATAGGGATTTTTGGGTCAGGGACTGTTTTGGTATGATCGCTTGGGCGTCTCCGTGAAGACTCATTTGTGGTGAGTCAAGCGTGATTTGCGAACGGGGAGCTGCTGTGTATGTATGTGTGTGGGTGGGTGTGGCTTCTGGACTGACGGGATCGTTTAGGAGGACAATACATATCTATCTTCTGGTTAACAAAGAGTTGGACTGTCTAACCAGTCTCTGTGAAGAAGATCGAGTAAACAACTCCAATAATACCACAAAATACGCCCTGCAACTTACACCAAAACTACATCTCTGATATCGCAAACCAAAGCCCGCCGTGACACACGACACTCGGCAGGAACGCCCCCATCCAGGGATCTCCCTCCGTCATCACCGCTCCTACCATATCAGTTCCTCGCCAACCAATCACAGCCATGAAAGATAGTAAATCCCCAAGAATCAATGACACTTCAAAAAAAACCTCCAGTCCTGCAACACCACCGGATTTATACATTTACCTCCAGTTAAGCTCTAGTCATCGTCATTCCCACTTCACCTGCCGGTCCCCGTCGCCCAAAATTCCTCATCCCGTCTCCACCAAACACTGCACTTACTTCCTGCCCTGCTCTACTGCCCTGTCGTTCCTTCCTACTGGGAATCTATTAAACCGGCCGCCGTCGCCCATCTTTGCTCGAGGGGTTTCCCTTTCCGTTCTTTTTTTCTTTTATACTTTTCTTGGTACATCACTATTCATCACCACGAGCGTCGTTGGTACTTTCCAAACGCAATCTACCTGCTTGTCTTGCTGAGCCCATCTATCTCAGCTTAATTCCTCCCCCGCACATCAAAGACAAGTCTCCACACACTTAGTTCCGCGGTCCGTCCAGTCGCCGTCGGCATCTCCACACTTCCCACGCGCACCCGGCCCCATCCATTCCGCCGTCCTTGCCGTCGCCCACCCGTGAGACATTCCGCCCTGTCTCCTCTTAAAAAAAAAGGCAACCGCCATCCCCCGCTCCGTTCCGCTTTCTTCACATCCCTCCGTCACAAAATGTTCTCACAGACCCTCGCCGGCCGGGCACCCGCCGCGCTTGCCGCTAGAAATTCCCGCCACATGGCCGTCAATGCCACCCGTAACTACCGGTCCTTGGCGTTGGCTGGTGCCAGGGTATCGGCCCAGCCAAAGACTCTTATGGAGGTGCAAAGTCAGATGAAGAAGCGTTTACTATCATACACGGCTTTGTGTCGCGCAGAGTCGCAAGCTGCGCCGAATGCTCAGGCGTACCTTGCCAGTGGCCATATCAAGACCCAACCTAGCGTTGATGTGAAAAAGGTGCTGGTTATTGGTTCTGGTGGTTTGGCCATTGGTCAGGCTGGTGAATTCGATTACTCTGGTATGTTTTGAAACAATGCGCCAACTCAATTCGCATTCTAATTTGCTTTCTTTTCCCCTACAGGTTCCCAAGCTCTTAAAGCCCTCAAAGAGGCCGGTATCAAATCCGTCTTGATTAACCCGAATATTGCCACCATCCAAACCAATCACTCCCTCGCCGACGAAGTCTACTATCTGCCCGTCACCGCCGAATACGTCAGCTACGTCATTGAGAAGGAAAAGCCCGATGGTATCTTCCTCTCCTTTGGTGGTCAAACCGCCCTCAACCTCGGTGTCGAGATGAAGCGCCGTAAGTATCTCAACAATCGCCATCCCTCGGCCATCGTCGCCCGTCCACTTGCTGCCCAACCCAGCGCACTTGTCCTTCCGCCCCGCCAATGGACCCTGGTTATCGCTGGATTCCTCTTATACCCAGATTGGGGAGAGTGCGTGCTTAACTAGGCCCGCGCTTTACAAGACCCGGTCTTCCTGCTCTGTTTTAACCCAGGGTCAGGGGTTCACCACGCCATGGACGTTAGCTTGTGATCCTGCGTTTTTGGACGGCGCCGTCGGCACCCCGGATTTACAAGAAATCAGGACTAACTTTGTTTTCACGACAGTCGGTTTGTTTGAGAAGTACGGTGTCAAGGTTCTTGGTACTTCGGTTGATACTCTGGAGCTTTCTGAGGATCGTGACTTGTTCGCCAAGGCTCTCCAGGAGATTGATATCCCAATTGCCAAGTCTATTGCCGTTTCTACCATTGACGAGGCCCTCGATGCNAATCCACATTTGGCTTAGTCACGTGATACCGCTTGTGTAAGTGCGGTTCACGGCTACACCAAAGTGGCAATTACAAAGTGGCTACATCAACTTAGTGCGACAGTTGGCTATCTCGGTGTAACAATTGCTAACCTGCGGGATTGTAGTGTCCGCGCTGCCTACGCTCTGGGTGGTCTGGGTTCCGGCTTTGCCAACAACGAGGATGAGCTTCGCAACATGGCTGCTCGGTCGTTGACCTTGTCGCCTCAGATTCTGGTTGAGAAGTCGCTCAAGGGCTGGAAGGAGGTTGAGTATGAGGTTGTTCGTGATGCCAACAACAACTGCATTACTGTCTGCAACATGGAGAACTTTGATCCCCTTGGTGTTCACACTGGTGATTCCATTGTCGTTGCTCCTTCGCAGACTCTCAGTGACGAGGAGTACCACATGCTTCGTTCTGCCGCCATCAAGATCGTTCGCCACCTTGGTGTCGTNGAGAAGTCGCTCAAGGGCTGGAAGGAGGTTGAGTATGAGGTTGTTCGTGATGCCAACAACAACTGCATTACTGTCTGCAACATGGAGAACTTTGATCCCCTTGGTGTTCACACTGGTGACTCCATTGTCGTTGCTCCTTCGCAGACTCTCAGTGACGAGGAGTACCACATGCTTCGTTCCGCCGCCATCAAGATCGTTCGCCACCTTGGTGTCGTTGGTGAGTGCAACGTCCAGTACGCTCTCCAGCCCGACGGTCTCGACTACCGTGTCATTGAGGTGAACGCCCGTCTGTCTCGTTCGTCTGCTTTGGCTTCCAAGGCTACTGGTTACCCCCTGGCTTACACCGCTGCCAAGATTGGTCTCGGTCACACTCTCCCCGAGCTTCCTAACGCTGTCACCAAGACGACCACTGCCAACTTCGAGCCTTCGCTGGATTACATCGTCACCAAGATTCCCCGTTGGGATCTTTCCAAGTTCCAGCACGTCAAGCGTGACATTGGTTCGGCTATGAAGTCTGTCGGTGAGGTCATGGCCATTGGTCGTACCTTTGAGGAGTCGTTCCAGAAGGCTATCCGTCAGGTTGACCCCAAGTTTGCCGGTTTCCAGGGCGATAAGTTCGAGAACCTGGACGAAACTCTTGCTAACCCTACTGATCGCCGCTGGTTGGCTGTTGGTCAGGCCATGCTTCACGAGGGCTACTCTGTTGAGAAGCTTCACGAGATAACCAAGATTGATAAGTGGTTCTTGCACAAGCTGCAGAACATTGTCGACATGACCAAGACCCTGCAGGCGGTTGGTTCTGTTGAGGGCCTGAAGAAGGATCTCATCCTCGAGGCCAAGAAGATGGGTTTCTCTGATCGCCAAATTGCCAATGCTGTCAACTCCAACGAGGATGCTGTCCGTGCCGCCCGTACCGGCTTCGGTATCCGCCCCTGGGTCAAGAAGATTGATACCCTGGCTGCGGAGTTCCCTGCCAACACTAACTACCTTTACACTACGTACAACGCCTCCAGCCACGACGTTACCTTTGAGGATAAGGGTACCATCATCCTGGGTTCCGGTGTCTACCGCATCGGTTCCTCGGTCGAGTTCGATTGGTGTGCTGTCAGTGCTACCCAGACTCTCCGTGAGATGGGCAAGAAGACCGTCATGATCAACTACAACCCCGAGACCTANTCGACTGATTTCGACACTGCTGATAAGCTTTACTTCGAGGAGCTTTCTTACGAGCGTGTCATGGACATTTACGAGCTCGAGAGTGCTTCGGGTGTCGTCGTTTCCGTCGGTGGTCAGCTTCCCCAGAACATTGCCCTTCGTCTCCAGGAGACTGGTGGCGCCAAGGTCCTCGGTACCGACCCCAAGGATATCGACAAGGCCGAGGATCGCCAGAAGTTCTCGGAGATTCTCGACTCCATTGGTGTTGATCAGCCTGCCTGGAAGGAACTTACCTCTGTTGAGGAAGCCTCCAAGTTTGCTGATGAGGTCGGCTACCCCGTTCTGGTCCGTCCTTCGTACGTCCTTTCCGGTGCCGCCATGACTGTCATTCGCAGCCCTGANGACCTCAAGGAGAAGTTGGAGGCTGCCTCTGACGTCTCGCCTGATCACCCTGTCGTCATCACCAAGTTCATTGAGGGCGCTGAGGAGATTGATGTTGATGGTGTCGCCTCTAACGGTGAACTTATTCTCCACGCTGTCTCTGCCCACGTTGAGCAGGCTGGTGTGCACTCTGGTGACGCCACCCTCGTTCTCCCCCCCACCAACATTGACGAGCCTACCATGGCCCGTCTCAAGGAGATTGCCCAGAAGGTTGCCAAGGCCTGGAACATCACCGGTCCCTTCAACATGCAAATCATCAAGGCTGATGAGGGTGGCTCTCAGGCTGCTCTCAAGGTCATCGAGTGCAACCTCCGTGCCTCCCGTTCCTTCCCCTTCGTCTCCAAGGTCCTCGGTACCAACTTCATCGAAGCCGCCACCAAGGCCCTCGCCGGCCAGGACGTTCCCGCTCCATCGGATCCCATGGCCGTTAAGCGTGACTACCTCGCCACCAAGGTCCCCCAATTCTCCTGGACCCGTCTCGCCGGTGCCGACCCCTTCCTGGGCGTTGAAATGAGCTCTACCGGTGAAATCGCCTGCTTCGGAAAGACCCTTGTAGAGGCATACTGGGCGTCTCTCCAGTCCACCATGAACTTCCGTGTTCCTGAGCAAGGCGAGGGTCTCCTCTTTGGTGGTGAAATCTCCCGTGACTGGTTGACCAAGGTCATCAACTATGTTGCCCCTCTCGGCTACAAGCTGTACGCCGCTGACGCCAAGGTCGCCAAGTTCTTGGAGGAGACCTCCAAGACCAAGATTGACGTCCAGGTCATCGAGTTCCCTACCGAGGATAAGCGTGCTCTTCGCGAGGTGTTCAAGAAGCATGATATCCGTGGTGTGTTTAACCTTGCTCTAGCGAGAGGCAAGACTACCACTGATGTGGACTATGTCATGCGCAGAAATGCTGTCGACTTTGGTGTGCCATTGTTCATGGAGCCCAACACCGCTATCTTATTTGCGCAGTGCTTGAGTGAGAAGCTGCCGAGATCTGAGGGCATTCCCTCGGAGGTTAGAAGATGGAGTGATTTCATTGGTGGTAAGCCTCTTTAGAGGATGTGTATAGTTTAGAGTAAAAGTGTTTTTTGTCTTAGTTTGGTAATAATGTTTGTTTAATTCATGGTATCTTGATGTATCCTTGTGGTCCCGCCTGTGTCATTGACTATCCAAACGTCCACCCTGCCTCCCTGCCTTCTTGCCTGTCACGATCCTAATCACAGGATACTCCCACCATCTCCACCTCCACCTCCGCCTCTGCTACCACCTCCACTTTCAGGCGGTCTCTCCGCTCTCGGCCGATTCTCATTGTTCAACCTAACGGCAGCAAATCTCTTAGCAAGACGAACATCATCACGTCGGGGTCCCGCAGTCCCGGTCTCCGCGCCACTCGACGGCAAGGAAGACCCATTATGAGACGGTGCGCGCGGCCGCTTGGGGAGTCGCTCACCAGATTGTTGAAGGAGCATGAGTAAAGTCTGCCACCCGGGTGTCTTATTCAGCTGTGTGAATAGGGCTGGTTGGTTGGTCGTCGTTGCTGTGGCGAGGAGTGCGAATTCGTCCTGTAGAATGTAAGGTTAGCATGTTTGTGGAGGGGTGGCCAAGTTACTTACTTTGCTGAGAGTCCCGCTGATGTAAATGAAGGCGAGAACATGGAGGTCGACGAGGTTGTCCATGCGGATGAAGCCCTCGCGGAGACCAATTGCCTTGGCGAGAGCTGAGTGGTCTTGGCTATGGCCTATGTATTCACGGTTTTCGATGGGGAAGCCACCGCCGGTGAAAAGCGGGGTGGGAGACTCCGGGAAACCGTGAGTGAGCGTGACAAAGAGGTATTCGACAGGGAACGAAGGCTTAGCGTTCTCTTGGACGTTGGCGCCGTATTCGTTAATCTTGCGGTAGAATACTTCGGGGATATACCGGGTCCGAGGCCCAGTTCCATCTTCCTCCTCTTCCTGGACGAGCATCACGGTGGGGTCAACTGACGGCTCAATGATGTTGGCGCGGACCATCTCTACCGCGGTGTTGGACATTTGATAGCTAGTGATCTCGATTTCCCCAGCTTCGTTACCGGAAATGATGCAAGTGACAAAGTTGGATCCAAAAACACCGGAACGACTCCACTTGGTCACACGTGGGTATTTGGCTTGCATGCGGGAGGCAAAGCAGATNCAGTTCCATCTTCCTCCTCTTCCTGGACGAGCATCACGGTGGGGTCAACTGACGGCTCAATGATGTTGGCGCGGACCATCTCTACCGCGGTGTTGGACATTTGATAGCTAGTGATCTCGATTTCCCCGGCTTCGTTACCGGAAATGATGCAAGTGACAAAGTTGGATCCAAAAACACCGGAACGACTCCACTTGGTCACACGCGGGTATTTGGCTTGCATGCGGGAGGCAAAGCAGATCTCCTGAGACGAGAGAAAGTATGAATCAGCGTGACGCTTGCAGACTACACTGGCATCGCCTTTTCCGGCATCCAACAGGTCAGTCCAGATTACTCCAACAATCTCCAGACCACAAGCTTGCGCAGCTTCCTTGACCTTATCCTCATGGGTAAACTCTTGCAAGGTGAGGCCATCTCCTTCGTCCTTTTGGGGGGGTTCATAAACTGCTTCGACAACGGCCTTGATACCCAAGGGGACCTTGGTATATTCCTTGTACGTGCCAAACAAATAGCCCAGTCTCTGTGCACCAGTCTGTCTCCATGCGTCAATGAACTTGTTGATAATACCATGTTCCGCGAATTCCACATGATCAACCATACGGAAGTTCTGAGGCTGAAGGATAATCGCGCTTGGCTGGCACTTGGAGCAGATACCCACGGGCCAGGCCGGATGACCACCCGAGCAGTTCTCCAATACACGGTAGTAAGGTTCAGTCAACGGTGGGATGAACGACGTTCCCGACTCAGGCTTGTTGGTAGCGGCATTGATTTTGCGAAGATGCGAATGGAAGGAGGGATACTTGATGCCATTGTCTGCGAGGTATTCGGCGTTGAAAGGTTCCAAAGGCGTGCAGTAGTCGCACATTCCCTTGGGACCATGTCTGCACATGCTGTTCCGAGAGCGCGCAATAGTACCTGACTTCTTGTCAAGGGCGTCATCAAGAGGACTCTGTTTAATCACTTCCCAAGGTCTAGCAGCGCCTTCCGCGGCCTCAATGGCCTTTTGGGCATTCACCGGCGCATCCGGCTCGACAGCCTTTCCATTGAGCCGCGCAGTGGTCGAAGTAGGTCCTTCGGGGACAGCAGCACCCTTTGCCTTGTCTTGGTAGGTAATGAAGACTAATCCGCCGTGCTTAATACCGACTTGCTGGATTTGAACATTGCCAATTTCATTGATTGATTTCCCATCAGCGCCGGTGGGCTGCGATGAGATTTTGAACGAGTACGGGTCAGTCGTGGGCGGGAGGTTCGTAAGTGTTTGCTGTACAAGGTCGGCAAAAGTGCTGTGGGGTTCCAGATCCAGACGGTACATGCCGTCAGGACCGCGCACTCTGACAATCATTGTGGCGGATGCGTCCTGATGCGCAGTGCGTTGTCGAGATGAACGGTGATGAAAACCTAATGGAAAAAGTAAGCAGAACAAGAGGGAAAACTGCACGAGTGTTGTTTGTGAAAATGTAGCCTTGGAAAGTGTTGTAGTTGCCTATGATGACGTTGGTAAGGTGCGTTATAGCTCCCTCTGGAAGCTACAACTGGAAATTTCATATGTCATCATTGAGGGTGCCTGAGAGGGGAGCTTGGACCCTGGCCTGTCATAAACCCTAATACACAATTACACCCAATTCGTTCTAAGTTGATTTATTCCTTGATATTCATTCACTATTTCTTTTTTTCTACAAGACCCTAGTTCTTGTCTAACCGGACTTCAGGATTCTTCTCGATGAAGTTCAAATCGACCTTGTGACCAAGCAGCTCTCTGATGTTGGAGATGCCGTACTTGATCATAGTTGGCCGCTCCAGCGACAGACCCCAACCGTAAACTCTCAGATCCTTAGGCAAGCCCATGGATTCCAACATCTCAGGACGGAACATACCACTGTTACCAATCTCAACAAGCTTACCCAGACCCTCGTGGTATGAGAAAATCTCCATAGAGGGCTCAGTGTACGGATTGTAAGCAGCCTTGAACTTGAGGTTCTTGATACCCATCTTGTTGAAGAAAGACTCCATGAACTCCATCAGACCACCGAGGTTCAAGCCATAATCGGCAATGACACCCTCCACCTGGTGGAACTCAGCCAAGTGAGTAGCGTCAACAGCCTCGTTACGGAAAACTCGGTCGATAGAGAAGTAGCGGGCAGGCGGCGGCCGGCCGTCGGGGCCCTTGGAGGCAGCAAGCTTGCGAAGAACAGCGGTGGAAATAGCAGTGGTGTGAGTACGGAGGACCAGACGAAGAGCCTCATCAGCGGCCCATGGGTACTGGTAACCAATGGAACCGAACTTACCCTCCTGGTGGACAGCCTTGATGTTATCCCAGTACTCCTGCTGATCCTGGTCAACACCGGGCTCCGCCCGCGGAGGGTCAGCAACCAGAGGATCGGAAATATAGAAGGTATCCTGCAAGTCACGAGCAGGGTGCTGCTGAGGAACGTAAAGCGCATCGAAGTTCCAGAAGCCGGACTCGACGTAGCGGTTGGTAGGCATCTCCTCGAAACCCATCTCGAAGAAAATCTGACGGAACTCGGCGCGCACCTTGCTGAGAGGGTGCAGGGCACCGGCGCCCTGGTCGGCACCGAGAGCGTTGAAGTTGTAGGCCTTGAAGGTGGCCTTGTCCCACGAGTTAGAGTTGAGCATGTCGGCAGTGAGATCAGTGTCCTCCTTGACCATCTCAAGGGCGAATTTGGGACCCTTGGTGATCTCGAAAGAGACAACCTTTTGGAGGCGGACAAGCTTGCGCTTGCGGAGGTCGGAAATGACCTTGGCGTCGTGGGTCTTGGTAGACTGGATTTGCTTGAGTTGCTGCTGAGTGACGTCGGTGATGGACTCGGCCTGGACGGAGGCATATAATTAGTTTCCAGCGTTTTTTTTTTCAATATTTCCCTCTCACACTTACAGTAGCAACCAGCTTGCCGTCCTTAGCCTTGGTAATCCACTTCTCCTTGAAAGCCTTGCCCTGACCAACCTTGGTGACAGTCTTGTCACCAATGGCCTTTTCCAGCTCCTGCACGGTCAACCCCTCCATAGCCTCACGAAGAGCCGCAAAGACTCTGGCCTCATGCGATCCATGAGCAGCAATCTGTTCACCCTCAGCCTCCAGCAGAGCCTCCTCGCGCTCCAGGGTCTTGTAAGCGACCATTTCGCGGGAGCCGAGACGGTCAAGCGCCGACTTAACATCGGTGAAGGCGACATTAGGGAAAGCGTCGGTAGAGAGGAGGGGCGAGGTCTTGTCCAGCTTCTGGAGAAGCGCGGACGCAAGATCGGGCGTTGAGTCGGCCATTTTTTTTGTGGTTTGGGGGGTGGGGGGTATTTCAGTGAAACGGGAAGAGGGAGGAAGAAGAATGACGAAGCCCGGACGGGGATTTCGGTGGACCAGGGATTGGATTTGGCGCTTCTGGTGGTTGGCGGGGTATCGCGGGGTTGTTCTGGGTTAGGGCTTGAGGAGAATTGGGTGTCAATCGACGGGTATCGTCAATTTATGTAAGCTGGATATACTGTCAATACGATAACGTCAAGCTGAGCAAAAGAACTCCCAATTTAGACATACTTACGACTTGTAAGAGGTCTTTGTCGGTCTCCCGTTGCGAATCCTCTCCCGGGCCCTGAGTCACTCAAAACCCTGACTGATAGACCCTTGCTAAAGTGGTTTCCATTTTGGGATTTAGCTGTTGCACGTGCAGTCTTAATCTGGGTTGAACAATGTCAGACCCTAGTAGCCCGTCGTGACGCCATCACTGTGTCGAGGATTGATGGACGGCGGAACGAAGGAATGAAGTCCGTTGTTTGTCAATTTGACGGATTGTGGCTTGATTGATGTTCCTTTTTGATATATAATTAGACTTGAGCATTTTCGTCTTTTACGGTTGCTTCTCTGATCTGATCGTCGCCCCTCCTAGTTAATCGCGACACGATAACATCCCCTATATCCCGCTCGCCAGCGTGCGCACCATTTCTTCACCGACCCGCCATGAACTAAACCTCCACGGTACTTTCCGGCCGTCCAAAATGGCTAGCACACCGAATCTCGTACCTGTATCAATTCCACTACACCTCCGATCACCAACGCCCGAGACTGTCTCCGGCGCAGCCTCATCAAATAGTTCTTCTCCGACTCGTCCGCCGTCATCTACGGCTGTCCCTCTGCGCTTCTCTCGCCGGCCGGACCGTAGATCGTCCCGGCGTACTCGCAGTGGTTCGTCCGCTGCGCGCACACGTCGCGATGAAGGAAGTGATGTAGGGGAAGGTTCCAGGCGACCCTCACGACGGCGTGCCAGAAGACAGTCTAAGAGACAAGCGCCAGGATTGACGAAAAGATTGGAATTGGTTGAGCAACTGGCGCGGAGTTTGGATTCGCTTGTTTTCGTGCAGTTGGCGGCTTTGTATTACCTTGAGTAAGTGGATTAAGCCGGTATCTGTTCCGGAGGTTTTACTGACAAAGGTCTTGTTTTAGGTGCAGTTTCTTTCTTCTAGCCCCTCGTGCCCTCGTTCATTACTTTTACTTCACACCCCAACCGGAATCCATGATCATGCTGACAACTGCTGAGCCTGGTATCATAGCAATTATCATTCCCAACCTTGCGGCTATCCTGTATCACATCTTCGCTTCACTCCCAGAACCTGATGAGAACAGCCACGGGTATATGCATGGTGGGGTATTCATCGACTTTATTGGACAGCAACCCCCAAAGCATAAATGGGTGTTACTAGCGTTCAACATTTTGATTGTGATGTTGCAATGTCTAATGTTGAGTGTGCATTTTCACAGAGACATGCTGAGACATGAGATCGATCCTGTCCGGTCACCAAGATTACGGCTGCTCAGGCTATTGGCTAGGTCGGGAAGTGTACCACCAGCTGAGGCGTTGGCGATGAATAACCCGGGGCTTGCCGGGGCGACATACGCTGATAACGCGGACCCGACTGCGGAGGGATTTACAAGACGAAGTTCTTCTAGTGGACGTTCTACACCCGGGAGCCGTGCATCTTCTAGTCGACCTACCCAGCCAGATTTATCGGAGTATGATGGGTTGGTAACTGGAACTGAGATCATTGGTGTCTACAACCCCATCGAGACGTTTAGAAGTCGTATAGGAATAGGATTCTTCTTGGCCACATATCGGGTTATCATGAATCGAGATCGAGGCAGAGATAACAACCATACTTCAGGGTCGGGACAACAAATATCAGGGGATGGCCTCGGAGATTTGTCACACCGGCAGCGGGAACCGAATGATGATGATCCGCCACGTATAACTCCCGAGCAGATTGCGCAGATTAACTGGATCATAGATCGAGCTTTGATGGATAGAGCCAGACGAGCCGAGGGCGATAGCGGTGACAGTCCGAATAGACACAGAAACAGGGAAACGGAGGCGCAACTTTGATTGGTGTAGGATACAGCCCGTGATGATGATGTTTTAGATTTTTTCAATATACCCAACTTTTCTTCTTCTTTTATACGAGTGTTTGTGTATTGTACATGATTGATATTATCAAGTTACCAAGTGAAGCGGGAATAAGATACAAGCAACAGCCAACTCCACCCAACCAGAGAGAAACAAGTATTTAAAACAGAACCGAAACCCAAGCAAATAAATGACCATTCTTCTTTCTCCGTCTATGCCACCTTTCTCGCAACATTGCCTACGCCAAAGCCCTTGACAGAAACAATAACATCGTCAGAATCATCCTCGCCTGTTGTCCGGATACCCCATGATGCGCCACCAAAGGCCTTCAGATCTCTAGCCAACCGGACAAATTCAGGCGTGATCACCCCCTTTGCCAATCTTACTCTGCCAACATCTTCACTTCCCATAGCCATGAGTGTCATGACTGTCGGAGCCGCCTCACGGGTAATGCAGCCACCAATGGAGATGGCCTCAAGAAGTTGGTAGGCGCATTGTTTGCCGATGTCCTCGGGAATGACACCACCGTGGGGTGGCGCAGGGACATCAGCAGAGTAGATGACACCAATTGAAGAACTCTCCGCCACCAAAGAAATACCAAAACCAACACCAGTCCGTCTTTTGTCGCCATTTTTATCCGCCACCAACGGCGCCTGATCGTATTGCGCTGCAATGTTGATATCCGGAACTAATTGATTCAATACCTCTCTCGCCGCTGTGATCATCCGACTGTTACTAGAAGCAGAGACACCCGTGCAGTACGAGACACCACGAATCCGGCGGATGCGGCCGTCAGAGCGGTTAAGGTGGAGTGTTTTAGGGAGGCGAACTTGGGAGGCGAAGCGGAGCTCAACCGAGCCACCACCACCACGACCGCCGCGGCCGGGGTTAGAACGGGTGAGAATGCGAAGCTCGATACGGGCGGGGGGGATACCGAAGAGGGCGAAGAGGGGGAGGATGGCTGTGCGGAAGGTATCGGCGGAGATGTCGCCGGCTTCGGTGGCGGAGGTGATTACACCAGGACCGGTGAAACGGACGTTCATGTGACCCTTGGAAAACGGCGCGAGAAGGCAGAGAGGCAGAAGGAAATAGGCGATACCGCGGGTGTTGTTGGCCTCGATGCGGTGCTCGACAACATCACCATCGACGGCACCAACGCCATCTATGGCGCCAGTGATCAGACCGGGGTGGTAGGTGATGCGGGTACCGGTAAGGGAGATTTGCATGGAAGAGCCGTTGGTAACGGTGTCGAGGAGGCGCAGAAACGAGACTTCGTGAGGGGCAAGACCGGGATGGGTTGGTGAGTTAGAGCGGATTTGCGAGATGACGATGGGCCGGCCGGTTAGAGTGGAGAGGACGAGACGGTGAGCCAGGCCGGCGTGGCCGGTGAAATGTACGGGGGCGTCGGAAGACATGTTTGGCGGGAGTAGAGGCCGGGGAGTTGGCCGTGATGCGCTACGGTCAATTTGGCGGAGGTCCTGGTAGCGACGGCGTATAGCTCAATGCGACTTGCTGGTTACTGGAAAAAATGTACATTTCTGCCCGAAGAGCTAAAGCGGTGAGAACTTTTATGTGGGGCTTATCTTATCGAGAGTTACCTGCGCCGACCGGGATGTATATTGACATCTTTTTTTTTTTGAGGGCAAGTGCAAACATGGAAGCAGTTCTATAAGCTGGGATGGACAGACCCACTTGTGGTTCCTGATGTAATTACGGTGGACTTAGTGTAGAATAACGATTTGATTCTATGACGATGTTGTAATGTGAAGATTATTTGTTTAGATTTTCAAAGTTTTTATTGTATTTTGTTGGTTTCCTATTTCAGACGTAACATTGACTACATCACAATACTGAGCTCCGCAAGTGTACTTCGCCATGGCATCACAGGCCGTTGTGCCTCGAATTACTCAGGCTACTCCCCTCACTACAGTTCCGCTCCGTCGTCTTCTACACACAACCCCGGCTATCCTCCGTCGACACCGTCCACCAGCTCCGGCCCCGCTGGTAACACCAAACGCACCGAAAAATGTGAAACCAAATGTATTCACATCGGCCGGTAACGTCGCTGTTCCAGACAAGGCAGTAACATATGAAAAAGCCCCACTACCGGCGGTAATCCACGACTATCCTGAGAACCAGGGCGAAGGATACTCAGTGCGGTTCTTCGAGCAAGATGAAAAAGGTGTTGTTCGACAATTACGGAATGCACAGGAGTTTTCGGACTCCTGGGCTGGGCAGGATAATCAGATGACGGAGCGGACGAGACGCTTGTTGGAGAAATTTTCGGATAAAGATATGCGCATGCCTACGAAGGGGGAAGTTGATGCGCTGGCGGAGGAAATCTCGGGTGTCATAAGTAAGGGCGAAGGCGGAGCGACTACTGTGATTCAGAAGTTGGGTCGATTCGTCAGAGGGTTATCATCACCGAAACTACAATCGATGGGTTTACCAGAAGAGCCTATAAAGGAAATTTTGCAAGCAGCCGATACAGAGGTGGTGGCTATGGTTGATGAACGGTTCTTCAAGGGATCACAAAAGAAGATCATAAATGCGTTTACGAAGGCATTGAAAAGAACTAAAAAGGAGTTGGAGAAGGGAGGTGTCATGTCAGAAGTTTTATACACTACCATGTATCGGAGGTATTCTGATGCGCGGCCAGTCATGGCGTTACGATACGACAAAGTTCATAGGGACGTGTGGGATCTTTTATGGCGGGCTTTCTCGATCGAACATCCAAACAACCCACAGAGGTTAATCATGTTGTCTAAACTCACAAGGGACATGAAGGCCGCAAACGTGGCGTTACCTGCAGAACAACAACTAGTCGCCATTGAAGTGATGTTCGCCGGTGGATCTCAGAAGGAAGCCATGGAACAATGGCGGAGGTCTGTAACGACTCTCGGAAACCATAAATCGGAATTACATGACCAGTTTTGGGAACTTGGAGCCCGCATGCACTGTCTAACTGGAAATATCCAGCAAGCCAAAGACTATATTTCTCGGCTTCTCTCCTCGGGCGGTGATGCCCGCATTCTTATCGAACTCATCCAAGCACACCTCGCCCAAGAGACTCCCGAAGCCACTGAAGCTGCAATGGAGGTATATTCGGATCTCCGCGCCAGATTAGGCACAGAGCTGACTCTCGTTGACTTTGATCGCATCATCTCTCTCTTCTTAAACGTCAACCGGACTTCCGAGGCGCTTACCATCTTTGTTGACATGATGACGAAGGGTGAAATGACGTTAACAAAGGGTAGTAAATTACCCAGAATCGTAGCCAACAAATTCTTCATGGGCAAGTGGTTAAAACGACTCATCGGCAACGGTGAATTAGAAAATGCCTTCAAGGTCGTCCGTTTCATGCAACAACACCACATCCCCGGCTCAGCAATCCAACTAAACGGACTCATTGGTGCTTGGCATAGATCAGGGTCCCCTCGAGACCTCGTCATGGCAGAGACTCTAGGCTGGGAAATGGTACGATCACGTCAACAATTCATTGCTGAAAGAAACCAGACAGGGGAGCAATTCGTTACGCCTGAAGATCTCTCACATGGTGACCGGTTGCCAGCGGCTTCACTTGAGACGTTTTCTTTGATGGCGGAGGATTATCAACTGCGGCATTTGGATGTGAAGCTTCGACGACTTTGGAACGCTTTCGATACCTGTGAGATCCCGTATAATGCGTTTTTGATGAACCAGTTGATGGCCAACTCGCTTGACTTCAACCGCGTGGACGAGGCTCTGGGTATTTTCCAGGAGCTTGTTCTGGAGAAGGGCATGAAACCTAATTCACACACGTTCATTGAACTTTGGAAGGCTCTGGATATCAACCGCATGTTACAAGTTGACCCCGAATCATATCCCGCCCAGCGTACTGCCGCAAGACAGACCTTTGGAACAATGGTCAACCATGTGAACATTTTCAAAGGTGGGCCTTTCAACTACCAACTAGGTCGCAAGATTCTCCACACATTCAGACGTCTTGAAGACCGGCCAGGCTTTGTCATTGCCTTATCAATGCTTCGCCGCTTCTTCGACTTCATGCCACAAGAGACACTTGTCCTAGAACTTGTCATCGGCAGCACCAACCTCCTCTTCGATTCTCCCGCGGCTCGACACAAAGTACGCCTGGCCAAGGGCAAAATGGAACGGATCATTTGGGATATGCGCGTGGAACAAGGAAAGCAAGCAGGTATAACTAGAATTGAAGAGGAAGTGACTGAAGAGGAGAGGAAAGAGTGGCTTTTTGCGTACCTTCGAGATCACTATTTGACTTCAACGACTGGTACGGAACCTGTGGAGGAAGTCACCGAGGACGTGCTGAACTCTGTTGCCAAGGAAATGGGGTTCTATGACATTGCGGGAATGGCGAGTGAAGATTCGACAACCGAAGAGGAGGCTTCTTAGGGCGTATAGCCTATGTGTGAAGAGAGATTGTACGATACGATAGATTGCATAGATTGCATAGACATGATAAATTAACATTGATTTTATCTATATCCTTAATAGATACATGAAATGTATATCCCTCACCGAACCAACGCCAAACCAAAAAGATAAATCCCAAACGCCGTGCTAAAGCCCATTACCATGATCTAATCTCAGCTCTTACAACTCCATTTCCATATCCATATCGACATCGTCGCCCCCAACCGAACTAAGTCCTGAGCTTCCCGGTCTTGAATCAGAACTATCTTCACCTTCAAGTTCCTCAACCTCCTCTACTCTAGTCATTTGTGGTCCACGGATCTTAGCTTCCCAAGCAGCTATAGAAACGAGATCATCAGCTCCCTCGGCCGTGACCTCTCCATGATCTATAGCCCTGCCTAACGCCGTCCCGACATAACGAGTATCTTCCCCCGTCTTACTATGTTTCGTTTTCAATGCTAGAAAGGTCAGTACACCACGCGCAAACCAGTTTCCTAATAACTCACCCGTTAAATAATCCGCCGCGCCACTCTCTCCATCAAACAACCCCAACGCCCTAATATTCCTCGCTGCCCGTCCCTCAAACCACTCCACAAAGCCACCTACTCCCTCATCCTCATCCCACATAGCCAGCGCCCCAACATCGCCCAAGGCAAGTCGTATATCTGTCACGTCTGGCGCGTCTTCCCGTCCGTTATCACCGGCGTGTGCTGCAACCCGGGAACTAAGAAGGATCATGTACCGGACGGCGAGATCCGTTAGGGTGTCGATTACCGATGGACGAGAACCGTAGTAGCCGGTTGCGCGGAGGATTTGTAGTATACAGGGGCGCAAAAGAGCGTGGAAGAACAGAGGGGGGTTGCTGGTGGACATTTTAAAGTAGAGGGATGGTGGTGTCGCGTAGGTGAGGTCTTTACGTAGCCGTGGTCGCGTTAAATGGTTGTGGGGGTTACTAATTGACTAGGCCAGAGAGACCCGAAAAAATAGCCACAAATGAGGCATCTGAACTTCATCATCGTCATCGGCTTCACTCGTGAATGTTTTCCACGCCAAAACCCAAACTAAACCCTGTCATGGCCCAAGCTCCACTTAAAAGTTACACGACCTGACTATGACCCTATATAGCTTCCAGATAACCCTACCGACGTCATCTCCAATCCCTCCAGATTATCAGATAACATGGAGATAAAGCCTTGATAAGCCTGAACCTAATCAGATAGCACCCCTGTCCATCCTATCAGTGATCCTACAAACTGCCGATTGGGGTGTAAGTTACCCCAGATTGGAGCAGGACATCACCTCCAAGCCGGGTCAGCGGGCCGTGATGGAACTCCAAAGAGACCTCTCCAATGGAGATTGAAGGGGACATTTGTAGTCCTTTGATAGAGACAGAATGGTGTGTGTAGATTGTCGGATATCCGGTTGAAGCCGGAGTGAATAGACCTTAATATCC
>JSUI01006090.1:0-19641 GCA_000833645.1 Huntiella omanensis | reverse complement strand
CTGCCGTTCCCGTGACGGCCGTATGGGATACGTCCCGTCTACCTACCTCGAAACTATTCGTAAACCCGGTCAGCCCCTCAGAGCTATTGCCCCCACACCCCCCAGCGAGATTTCAACTCGTACCAACTCCTTAACCAGCGCCAGCAGCAGTGTCATGAGTCGGATCATGAACTCACAATCGCGCTTGAGTCAGAGCACAACACCCGAGACCTCTGACGCCTCGTTCCGGACCATCAAGGGTCTGTAAAACTACCGGGTTACTAAAAGCTAGTCTTTACGACTTGTGAGATTGTTTTGTACTCGTTATATTACTTGTCTGTTGTTCCGCCTTGACGTTTCAACAGGTATTGTTTTGGTTTACGCAATTAATTGTCTATGTGTTTTGGTTGCGTCTACGGTCTTCAAGTTGTTTTATGTTTCTTCTCTTTTTGGGCTGACAAGCCATTTGGTTTTGCAATTTTTAAATCTTTTTCTACATACCTCTTGATGTCTTGCGTGTCTGGTTTATTGGGTTGCGGGTTATACATGCATTGGTTTGTCATTTTTTCTCTAGTTTCTCTGATTTCTGTTTATACAAATATTAAACCTCCTATACCACTGATTTACAAACTTGTATCCCCCTTGTTATTTGTGATGCCTTGCACTAGCCGTTTTTCACGATTCCTGTGATTGTATTACCGCTGATTGCATCGTGGTGTCCCTGTCCATATTGTTGTCACCTCGCTTGTGCGGGTGACTGCCGGTAGGACAAGGGCATCTTGCGGATTCTTTATGTATCATCCATTGCCACGCAAATCGCCGGGAGCGAAAGCCTTGTTATGGGTGAGTTGTCTGTCCAAGCTTACATATGTACACATGTCCTAGGATTTCGATAGCTAGGGGGGAATAGTTCCTGCATAATGAGGGATTGATATGCTGGATATCTGCGTGGCGTGGCGGTTAAGTTTGAACGGGGGCTGATTTCTCAATACATATGTATGTATTGGATGAATGCCTGTGGCATTGCAAGTTGCCCGTTGAGGCTTATTGGCCTTGATTCTCGTGTAACGGGGCGATATATGGGACGGTAATGACGCGGGTGTTATGCATGTCTGGAGAATCGGTTTGAAGATTTTTGAAGACGGAAGAAGGTGAAGATCTGGTGGTTTTGTATTGATTGGCAGTATTGAACTGGAGGCCTCGGTTGAGACTGCATGTTACCCAGGACTTACTTGTATATTGAACCAAGAGTTTCCGTCTGTTGTAGATCTCGTGTTGTCTAGGGCACTGAGCGTCATCGACAAGGGACATAATGTCGTTAATATCAAGTTTCTCTGTATAGAGTGATTATTTTTGTTCCCGTCATCAAATCTCTTCTTTTCTCCGTCGTAACACAGAATATATCACAACCTATGCCCCACCCGTCCGGTCCACCAGAGAGGTCTTTGTCCTACTACTCCAAACCACACCTTCCTTCTTGCTCTTCACCAACCACCCGTCCCGTCGAATCGCCGTCTGAATGAATCCTCGATCCTCAATATCCGTGGTTCCCTTCGTTTAACTGTCATGGTAGTTTCTGACCCGCGGGATAAGGTTAGACAGACAGATGCCATAACGTGACACCGGTGGGGGTAAGTGCCCGTTTGCCGGAGACGTTTGGGTATATTTGAGACGGGGAAGCGAGCCTGTCGGGTAAGGCTGATGTTTGGTGTTGTGTTGCTTCTTTTTAGGTTGACGAGTTGTCTTTGATATATTCAGTCGACGCAATATATTACAACTATCTTATAATGAGAATTTCAAACTTTATCTCACGAGTTATCTCTGGTCTTGTACTGGCTTTGACCGTTTACGGGAGCCCCATGTTATGTCCCGATGTAAGTCTCAAATTCACCTCCTGGTTCCACCCATTAATCCTCGTTGGCTGGACACACATACTAACCTACACGGTCATTATACAGGACATGCGCGATCTGATCCTCATGGGAAGGGCACCCCGGGAAGCCTGTTGCTCCTATGGAATCTGCAAGGGAAACGTCGTCGTCCGAATGATGTAAATATAATCACCACAATGCTCGCCCGTCTTGACCCGATCCGAGTTACTAGCAGGTCGGCCGAATCACCAAAATCGCTGCGAGGGAGACAAAAGAACCTTAAAATCTCTGGGAGATAATCACACGTCATTGCTGGCATGATGACGCTATTTGTTTTTTTACCGTTCATATACCACATAATCTATTTTGATGTTTCAAATTATTCAAAATGAAAGGTCCCATTGACAAACATGTGACTCGACCAAGTGTTGATAACCTTGTTGTCAAGCTATTTGTAGAAGAATAAAAGAAGACAATACCTTCTATACATGGCTTGATTTTTGAGCTCAAGGTCAGAAGTAAGAACTTTTGTACGTCCCAAATAGGTAAATCCGCCCGTTGCTTAGATATCGCGACATTTCAAGCAGACCCTTATCATGATTTGACCCTTGTCCCGATGCGCTATTACATGATTGGTGCGGCTCAAATATCGTTCCTTTCAACAATCATGCATGACACAGCGTCTACCAGAAACGCAGATTAAACCTAAATCGGAGAAACGCCAGCAACCTCCAGCGTAAGCGATGTTATCGTTTGTAAACGCTCCAATGAATGTTGCCCATTTCGGGCTTACTCCACGTTGACAACAATGCTATAGTGTCAGGTGATGTTATCACTTCTTCTGAATGGACTTTAGAGAATATCCGAGGCGGCTCTGCTTGCGTTGGCTGATACCACCTCGGAGATATGAAGGTAGCTGCATCTAACGCGCAAGGGGGATTTCGGCAGCTATATAGGAAGCCCCAAGTGCGTATGTCCTTGATTGAGATACTTCCCATTACGGTACATGCTTCCATAACTAAAAAGCCAAGACAAGAGCCGACATCCATAGAAGCCTTTGTTCCTACATCGTCCCCCTTTAAGACCTTACATATCATCTTTGCTTTGACCGTTTCACCGCCATCATGTCGACGACTACCGAAGGCGTCAAAGCCGCCACAAAAGCGAACATTGGTGTCTGGACCAACGTCGCCCACGACCTCAAGCTGAACCCTTGCGAACCAACCCTCGAATCCGTTCAATCCGGTGCTGATCTGAAGCCCGGTGAAGTTACTGTCGCCATCAAGAGCACTGGTATTTGTGGATCCGATGTCCACTTCTGGCACCATGGCTGCATTGGCCCCATGATTGTCACGGACGAACATATTCTCGGTCATGAAAGTGCTGGTCAAGTTATTGCGGTGCATTCCTCGGTGACGTCACTTAAGGTGGGAGACAAGGTGGCTGTTGAACCAAACATCATCTGCGGAGAGTGTGAGCCTTGCTTGACAGGGAAATATAACGGGTGCGAGAAGGTGGAGTTCTTGTCGACACCCCCTGTTCCTGGACTACTGAGACGTTATGTCAACCACCCTGCCACGTGGTGCCATAAGATTGATAACATGTCTTACGAAGAGGGCTCGTTGCTTGAGCCTTTGAGTGTGGCCTTGGCCGGGCTCCAGAGAGCCAAGATTACCCTTGGTGATCCAGTTCTGGTCTGTGGTGCGGGACCCATTGGTTTGATTACTCTCCTATGCGTCAAGGCAGCCGGTGCCTGCCCCATTGTCATCACTGATATTGACGAGGGCCGCCTTAAGTTTGCCAAGGAGTTAGTCCCCGAAGTTCGTACGCACTTGGTAACTCGCCAATCAGCTGAGGACAGCGCCAAGGGTATTGTCGAGTCGTTCGGTGGCATCGAGCCTGCTGTGACCATGGAGTGCACTGGTGCTGAAGCGTCGATTGCCTCGGCCATCTGGGCGTCTAAGTTCGGTGGAAAAGTGTTCATCATTGGCGTTGGTAAGAACGAAATCAACATCCCATTCATGCGTGCCAGTGTCCGTGAAGTCGACATTCAATTACAATACCGCTACTGCAACACTTGGCCTCGGGCTATCCGGTTGGTGGAGAACGGCGTGGTTGACCTGCGCAAGCTGGTTACTCATCGGTTCAAGTTGGAGGATGCTTTGGATGCTTTTAAGACGGCAGCTGACCCCAAGACGGGGGCTATCAAGGTGCAAATTCAAAGTGACTATGGAGTTGATGCTTAGGTTATATATCAGACAAGTTCCATAATAATATCACGAGTTAACAATTTCCTAATCTGTTCGCATGTAGTTGATGCGACACAAGGGTCGGGAATAGCCGTAGAACCCTGGATTCCAAGATTTCCCGAAAAGCGCACCAGCTGATTGGTGCAATCGTTTTTAGATCCATATTACTAGAAACGCTTTAGAATATTCAGGTTGTCGGCGAAAACAGTGTGTATCTGCGGTGCAAATATGATGTCGGATGTTGGTCAAAAACAAGAAAATGTTCCACCATTTTGTAGCCAGTAGTCTAGATAATTCGTATCCTCGTCATTGGCCAATCAGCCTCAAAGTTCGCTAGAAAACAGACCGTTTCTTTTGCCGAGTCCCTAAGTATGGCTTTCCAAAATAGGCCTCTGCACAGTAAGCCCCTTCCGCCGCGCTGCTAGGTAAAAAAACAGCAAGAACCCACTTTTCCTATATGCCCCAGCCAATCAAAATCCCGGAATCCCTCTGTTCACGAAGACCCAGTCCTTCGATTGAAACCTTAACGACCAATCTTTCCCGGCCTTCCGAAGACGACGATAGAATCGACGAGTTAATACGCCCTCCAGCGACGACGAATTCAGCTACCTTCGGGTCCCTCATTTGTGTTCTTTCCGCTTTTGCTTTTTTTTGCTAGTTAATCAGCGACTCCCATCTTACGCCTCGCCCGTCTCGACGCCACGATCGGAAAACCCGCATAAAAAAAAAGGACATTTGAGCAAATCGCCGAAGTCCGCTATATAAAACACCACCACATCACCGTACACAATGTCCGCCGTTCGCCCCACCGTTCGCGCCCTGCGCGTCCCCGTTGTCCGGAGACTTCAGTCTACCTCGACCCAGTCGGCTGCTGCTACTGCTCAGGCTGCTGCTACTAAGGCTGCTGCTGGTATTTCCGCTGCTGCTACCGCTGCCGGCCCCGCGATTGCCAACGCTGCGCAGACCCTTAGCAAGGTCGGCGGTCCCGTTGGCAAGGCTTTCGGTCTTGTTGAGAGTATGTTTTGATCTTGTGGGGTTGTTAGCTTGTTATATGGATACCTGCTGTGGTCATGTCTGATCAGACGAAAGTGTAATGGAGGGTTCACGAGTCATACTAACCTGGGTCGTGGTGTACAGAGTCTATTCCTCACATTGTGTTCTACTCCAAGGTCACTGCCGAGCTCGGCCGCTTCATTGCCAAGGGCCAGAACTTCACCAAGCCGTAAGTTTATCCCGGTTACATTCACATGCCAAACATACGGGAATCCATCCCACCGCACACACCGACACCAACTGACACGATATCTTACTACCATACAGTGACGTTGCCGCTCTCCAGTCCTTCTGGCTCAACGCCTTCAACGCCGCCAAGAACCCTGCCCAGCTCCTCTCTTCTGTCCAGAAGACCATCCAGTCCGTCCGCACTGGTGGTATCCCCACTGCCCAGCTCGCTGCCGCCGGTGTCCTGGCTGCTGAGCTCCTCGGTTTCTTCAGCGTTGGTGAGATCATTGGCCGCTTCAAGCTGGTTGGTTACCACAGCTCGACGGCTGGTGCTCACCACTAAGCGTGTTTGTGTGATTCTGGAGGTTCCCTTGATAGCCATGTCAGCCTAGCGGCTGTGGTTGGCTGTTTTGGGAGTTATGACATGGATAGGTTTGGTCTTTTATTTCTCATGCACTTTGTACATTGATTGGGTCTTGTCTGGGTTGAGTTCTCGAGTTTGTTGGGTTTGTTTACGGCAGAGAGTGGATGATTTGAAATGGGCCAAAGTACGGAATTCTACAAAGACTGCAATTCGGAGGGAAATTCAAAAGATTGTGGGGGAATCCGGCTCTTTGCTGTTTCTACCGAGAATTGGGGTTGAGTTGGGGTTGTCTGTAGGCCGTGGTATCGGTAGTCTCGGCCGGCCTCGTATGCTGTTCTGGGATTACTGAGACCTTGTAAGATTACAATTGACTGTTAGTTGCCTTCACGTGTCGTCTATCTTCATATACTACCTCCATATGTGCATGTGTTCCTTCTACGAATGTTCCCCCATCCTGTCGTGTTCCATACTTGCCGCACAAACATGCCAGAATCGCCAACCAACCAATACCATTGGCACTCCTTCCGTCTAAGCACTGGAACTGTCTCCTCCTCATTTCACTATCACATAGTACGGTAGGCCCCTTCTTTTGCCACTGATCATGACATTCCATGCAGCACGATGCATTATAGCCATCCCTCAATCCACGGTGCCAACAGACCGAGCAATATGCACGCCGCCGCAAGGCGACCCACGCAGCACACTGATGCCCCACCGCGCTGGCACGCTGGCGAGGCAGAGAGAACGGGCGTTGTGGGATTGGCGAAGTGGGTTGAGAATGGCGGTGTGCGGTGTGGTGTGGTGGGGGTGGAGACCTCTATAGCTCTATAGTTCTATCGATTCTTTCAAGGCTGTCCTCGGTTACTAGGGCGTGTACATGGTGATGAAGGCACTGGTGCAGCGTGAAGTGTGGGTTGTCGATCGATGTACTTTGGGTATGGTGGGGTTAGGGATAGCTTAACGGTAGGAAATCGGTGAGTGCCTGGTTGGGCTGAAGACGGACTGTATGCATACACACATGTTACTATAGACATGTATGTGTCGAGTGTAGATGAATCTTGGTTCGCACCACTCGGGCCTGACGCTATTCTCATGAGTTGCAGTTCTATGCAATTCATGCCTGAATACGACTGTCAACTCTGCTGGCATTGAGGCCCGGCTGACGTCACAAGCCAATGCGCCATTTGGCTGCGACGTTGGACTCCTGAGTAGGAAGTGCATAAGAGGCCTGCATCATCCATCTGCCAGCTATTACAACTCCCGTGTTCATCCAGTAATATACCAACTAGGCTAACTACCTGATTCAGTCGGCACCCCTGGGTGTAACCGTTCATCCGGCTTTCCAGCTGGTCTAGTGGTTACTGTTAGCTTCAGCTCACACCTCTCTAATCACGGCCGTCTCTGACCCCTAGCCCAACACGGGAGGAAATTGGCCGGGTGTATTGACGTTCCTAGTAGTTCAAGATCAAGTCCTTGTTGTGGGGTAACACCCACCATCTCGGCACACCCGCCTCTCAATCCTCACCCGATCTCAACACCACGACATCCAACAGACGCAACGTGAAAGGCCCCGCCAATACCACGTCTCCCTCCAATCAGCAAATGTCCTCACGCCGAGCCCAAAGCCACCGCCAGGTCCCACGGCAACTCAGCCCAACGATGCGAGTCCGAGTTCTCTTCCTTTACCCTCGCCATGTGCCCTTTTTGGCATCTGAAGTGACCTGTCGGGCCATCGGGCACTATGTCTGTGTCCATCCGACAGGATTACACGCAACAGCGCGATTTCCAGACGCCACGCCCCTTTCTATATCAGACATCTCGTCTATTACACACGCCATATGCACCACAGAACGAAGCCCAAACCTCGCCTCTCATATCCAACGAAAGCCACCCTACCTCGCTGACCACGTCCATCAACCGCGTCATGCCAGGCACCATCAGACATGCCCCTTTGCGAACCTCTCATGCCCGATCCGTCGGCCACGACAGCCCAAATGAATGGCCGTACCACCCAATTCACTCCCGTACCGGCCCAAACTGACCACACACAGTAGCCTCGAAGCCTAACGTCCCGCCCTCTATTCACGTTGCCGCCCTGATATGTCGCCCTATTCTACACACACCGGTCCCTCTCGCTTGCGCTACTAGTTATACGTACAATACCATTAATCCTGGCCGCTTTTGCCGACCCTGAGCCTTCAAGATATCCAACAACATGGTCGACGGCCTTTTATAGTGACCCTTCGATCCTTCGCAAGGCAAAGTCGTCACGTTGTGAAAACTTTGCCTCAATGTAAAATTGGTGAAGAGCATTAACGACACTAACTCGCTGCACATTGGTGAACTCTCGTAGATTCTCTTTCTTCAAGACGGAATCTTACTAAAGAATCATCATCAAGACATGTCGTTACGAAGATATTCAATCGCAAAGGGTTAGGGTATATATATCTTGAGTTATGTGGTGTAACATTGAATTCCCTGTGCATAACCAGATCTGGCATGTATGACATCACTCATCTACTGCAGCACTTTAACGGCTGAACTTGACACATATAGGGAGATGCATTAAGGTTAGGATAAATGTATTATAGCAATTAATATTAGCGAGAAATAGCCCTGGCCTTCGCCCCAACCGTATATCCCCATTCCGTGCCTTCGGTCCAACAAACGAGTGTCTATTTTCATAATCTTGATTTACTAATTTCATATGCAGTAGTCCCTCTCCACCCAAAACCGTCTAGTAGTTTATCATTAACCAAAGGAAATAAAATGTGAAAAAAAGGGAGAATTAGTAGCCTGGGGGCATGGGGATACGTGGGCCTTCTGGTCTACGCCCAGTGAAGACATACCTAAATCAGTGTTAGTGACCGCAGAGTTTCATAACTATCATATTACCCACATTCTGATGTATGTCTTCCAGGACAGTCTACAAAGTTCATGACCAAGGGCATCCACGAGCCGGTCAACTGCGTCTTTGGACATACCACTGGAAATCATTGGCCGTAATGACATGGCTTGCAGGCCTCGTGTGACAGCCAGGTTAGCTGATCTCCCCATTTCCGCGGTTTCCGGATCCCATGGAGACAAAGGAACGTTGATAGTCTCCACATCGATGTCGACAAATCCGGCAGCCTCCAGCATGGCTATGTGTTGCGCTGGGTCACAGACACTCCTAATCCCCATCTGACTGAGACTATTGTGGTAGCATTGCTCCCAGTGGCGGAAGACGCTGTCTTCTGTAATCGAATTGTTGTAGGAGAGGAACTTGAAATCGAGTTCCACATGCTCGATCCATCCAGTTCCTGGGCGTAAGTGGCTGTAGAACTAAGTTAGTATACAGGAACAGAAGACACCATTAACAATACTTACTCAAAGGCTTTGTTGTAAAGCCCCTGCCAATTGACAATTTGCCCCACCAACATCCGAATGTGGACCATATCCCAGTTGTACTCTACATCGACCCATTGTGTTTCCAAATCTAGTGGCCAGAAATGGCTGTTCGGCATAATGCTGTGGCGTCGAATGTTAGTGGCATAATGCAACGTCAAAACTGTAAGGTGACTTACTTAGGTGGTTGCAAGTACCAATAGAGATCGAGACCCAGAACCGAACCTTGTGGCCATAGGTTTGCCATGTTTAGTGCCCATATACCAGTCCCTGTGCCAAGGTCCAATATATTTGGTCCATTAGGGCTTTGGGCAGATTTTCCAGATCCCCGAGTTGTCGGCGATGGAGACACTCCAGCTCTGCCACCTGGGCCATATCCACCACGAGGGCCATAAGACAGTGGCACTTTGTACAGTTTCCCTCCTCTTAACTCTGTAAATATCTTGTGCAGTATATCCATGCGGTCCTTCTCAATCTGCCGTCCATGAATTAATATTAAGTGCCATGAATAGCCTTTCACTGTTTGGTACTTACAACATCTATCGGGAGCAACCGCTTGGCACCTTCTTGTCTTGGCCACCGCCTACCCCATTCGGGATAAGCGTGCTGGTCAGTGGGTTCCTGTTCTGCTGTGGTGTCATAACGGTATTGATTCCGTCGGGACCTGTCGACCTGTTAATCTCATCATTTCTCGTCCAAGCCTAGTGATATTTCGCAGCTTACATTTTGAGTGATGGTAAAGATGAGTGTGTAGGTGAAGATTATGTAGACTATCTGACCAAGTGGACGTCGCCAGTTTTCTGTAAGACTCCCAATGTACCAGAGAACTTTTTTGTGTAGGGTGTCAGTTTTAAGTCTAGGCGGAAATGGTAATGTAGGCGAATCCAAGATGCAAGACGAAGATTAGGACTGAAGGTTGTTATATGACGTGAGAACTTAGATGTAATGGGGGTGAGCAGGAGCGTTATATAGAAAGACAATGACGGAGCTGAACAATTTGTCAATGTTCAAGAGGATTGTTAAGTGTTGATATCGAAAAAGAGGGGTAGTGATGTGGGTATGTCAAGGTCAACGGGTATGAGGCCGTAGTCTTTATATCAATGCCATAGGATGGGGTATAGTATGGTGTACGCTAAGACATTGAATAGCGTCATGGACTACAGGAGGACTAGGTGCAACCTTGTACATCAACTATTCAGATTTGCAGGATGTGAACCCTGGCGAGCTCGACTAATGGCCTGAACGGGCCGTGGACAAGGTCGTTGGAAGCCAATTCTGGGATGAGAAAAGAAGGGCTCAAGATGCAGGCCAAGTGGGCGAGGCTGCAAGAGCATATCGGAGTATGTCAGAAAACATAGTGGGCGTGTATGTAGATGCCCGATCTGTCTATGACCGTATGTGTTGGGGTACAGGTTAGGTAACATGGGAATTTCTATGGAACACGCCCTGTTCAAACATCCGCTTTTCAAGATACCTTCCTGGTTCTGGAACCTTAAATAGAAACCAGTGCAAAGTAACTCTGGGATTGTCCTTTCTCAAAGTAGCAATACATGTGGTGTACTATAGAAAAGTTGGGGATTTAATGGGCATATTATGCTCTAATGCATCAGTCTAAAGGTTGGCCACACGTTGCTGCAGGTGTGTGTCTTTGTAGCTTAGCCATCGCAACAACAACTGCTTTATATGTGTGATAGTATGTTGAAGGAAATGTTGCAGCAAGACTTATGAAGTATGTAGGTATTGGGCAAGTCGTCACTCGTGCGATATGTCCTGACAAGGGCTAAAATCAGAAAACAAAACGCAATGGGCAATGGGCAGGGTGTAAGGGGTGAGGGGTGCGTCTGTCGATAAATAGCTGGGGGGCGTGCAGAACAAAGATGTATGTAAATACACACATACATACAATTGTATGTATGTGTGTACCCAATGCAAGCGACGATAGAGTTGGCAGAGATCAAGCAGGTTGAGGATTGCAATGAAAGCTGAAGACAATACCGGACAAAACAAAGCTTTGTTGGTTATACTTCAACTCACTCATGAGGGCGCGCACAAAGGCCTGATGGACACGGGAGTGGACCCGATCGGCAAAACAGGCGGAAGGTAAGGCCACAGAGAATTGGGGTCTGAGAAACTGGTGGTCTTAAGATCACCACGAACAACCAACGTAGATTCTCAAGAAACGACCAGCCGGCTACGAACTTGTCGCTTGTGGGGGCCGTGGTCGGTACTTTTGCGCCGGTAAAATGTGGTATTGAGTGATGAGGTAGTATTCCTTCCAGGGAGAATGATTCAATAGGGAGGCCTATGGAAAGAAACCAGGGCAGAAGAGAAACAATTGCAAAACTTGCATACGGGGTTTCGGAACAGGGAATCGGAAGCACACCGGGGACAGATGAGAACGTCGGAGGCAAGAACCACTCGGCACTGTATGTATACACAGATACTTAAACAGTTCTAATAGGGGCTTATAGATTCATGTGTAATACAAAAGATGGTGCGTCTAATGTATAGAGTCGACAGTACGGAATAATTGGAACTCACATAAAAGGTATAGGACAAAAACCACAACGATGAGATAAAAACTCGAATTGGTGGTAAGACCCTGGCAGCGTATAAATTTACGTATGTATGTATGTATGGCGGGGTCGAAGTAGGTCTATGATGATGGACACGATGCCAAAGCGAAGGGGACCGGCTAAGAAGAGGATCGTAGCTGCCCCTCATAAAACACAGTCGTCAGTGACCGGGCCCGGTTAGAAAGACAAAGACCTGTTGGTCTTTGTCGGCCGCTTCAAAAATAGCAGGCAAAAAAATGTTCGCCGTTGCGTATATTGAGTCGTTGGAAAGTTGTGGTTCACAAAAGCGGTGAAAGTTAACAGAGAAATAAATAGTGGAAACGGTCTGCCTTAAATGGTTGATGTGGCTAAAATCTGCGTGCTCGGTGGCGGAAACGTTAAAAATTGACAGAATCTACTGACACGGTCAATGTCTCGACGAGTAGATGGTGTGTCGACGAAACAAACAAGTTTAATCCAAAGAAAATATTGGTGAAATCTAATCTACACAACAAGAAAGAGCCAAAGCAGACAAGTCGTGCTTTAAAGAACTGAGACCATCGGTGTAGGTAACTGTTGGCCAGGGGTTTCTGAACTTTGGTCAGAAAGCAATGGCCAACTACCCTCCTTGCGACTAAGGATAGGGTCCGGCCCCATATAGCTATATAGCTTGAATTTCTCTACAAGAACGTTTCGTTGAGACACTCAGTCGGACAACATATGTGCTATGTGAGTGACACGCAAACAAAGAGTGTGATACTTCTGAACCAACTATGTTTAAAGATATGCTTGATTTTTTTTTTCATGTGCTATCGGTGTTGCACGAGTCAAACATTCAGAGATCACCTATGTTCACTACCAAATAGAGGAGTAGTTTCGAGAACCATGTTGTCTGTGGAAGCGGGTAAGTCAAGCGTGTGGCTCGGCAAACAATGTGGGTTCCCAGGTACTGGTGGGCGGATTAACAAAGGGCCCGACTCCAACGTGCTGGTACCAAAATTTCGAGCCTCCTTTCGAACAAACGTAAATTGCGTAATATAAAAGTACAATGGGCTCCGTCCCAATCTGTCTTGGGCCGGTGAGCTTTGGTGGTATCACAGAGGTGCGCAGTGGAGAGAGATATAATGACAGAATAGAGACGGCAAAATACACCGCAAGACTACAAACATCAAAAGGTCCAATCTCCGGCATTTTCTGGGCTCTGACGAAAACCACAGACAGTCTTCGTGGGCCCCCAGAACGATGCAGTCGATGGGAAAAATAGCGCCGTGACCAGCTTAATTGACAAAGGTCCAGCACGTCAGTGCCAAACAGACAAGGTGCAGGCCTCGACGAGACGATGGAAACAAAACATCACGCTGCTAGACAATTGGAAAAAAAGGTGGGATGACAATAGAACCGGAACAATGGCTACCGCCAAACGTCCCAGAAGTCTGGAAATTATCAACCGTCGTGATTTGGTTGAAAAATCAACCTATTTTGAATCGGACTTCGGGAATGATTTAATCGCCAATTTTGTGGGCAAAAATAAATTATACAGTGGGGAACCACTGAGAGGGGTAAAGTTGCGGTACTTATGGTTTAAGGAGCTATCGGATCGGACCAGTTGCCTCCCGGGATGATGTCCTATGGACAAGTTTCTATAAAACGGGAACCCTTATATAGTAACACATGGTGATATAGTGTTCATCGCTCCTATGCAAGCAAAGATTTTTCATTCTCGGCATAATTCTCTTTAAATCTCCGTACAACAGGTGAGCTACAAACAACAAAGAAAAACCTCATACATACACATTTTAGTGTAGGCTGCGCTTGTGGCGCGGTTGCGGTTGATTGATTGATTGTTCTGTTTATAACCTATTAGCTGGATTAGGTCCACTTTTTACAGGCCGGGAGACGGTTGAACCCCGCCATATAGACCCCGTAGTTTTAAAAATTTTATAACCCTAACTGACTCCTCCTCAAACACCGTCCGGCTATCCCCCCACGGGCGCCCTAGGACCAACCACCGTCGCTGCTGCCTCCTTCTCCCCGGTGGTTGCGGTTGATTGCTCCGATATGTCCATCCCCACACTTAGGGTTCCACTACTTAGATTGAGGAGGAAATTATCAACTTCACAATGTGCGGTCGTACAGATAGGTAAAAGCCACATGTAATCTGATTACTATAGTTTTATAGCCAAGTCCGTATATACGCCCGCATGACTCGGGAGTAGTTCCCGCATCCAACAGGTTTGTCCCAAATGAAACAAGCCGCCGACCCGATCAATCCAGATCATGAAATATTGTGGTCTGTAACATATCCACATTCGCAATCCCATATCTACAGTACAGCTCCAGTCGGTGGAGTTTGTCGTATCGATGCTACCGACCAAGACAATTTCATCCAGCCATGCAACCTTTTCTCCTGGCAGCATCGCCCAAAGCGCTCGACCACGGCAACTTTTGAGTTCAATTGGTCCATTGGGAGGAGCCACCAATATGCAAGTGATAGTGTAAGTGGGGCCCCTTGTTGACTCTATAGCGGCACATGTCTTCCGAAACCCCTTTTATAGAGAACTGAAAGAAGTGTCGTTACTACTATGGCATGTTTTTTCTACTTTGAATGTCTCTCTATAGCAAGACATGTTGGTGTTGTTATATGTACTCCAGTCAGTCGGACATACGGACGTAGGGCTTGCGCATGGCGTGCCCCGATCACAACGAGCCCTCTTAGATGGCCAAAATTCACATTGGTCTGTTGGCCAGATATACGAGCACATGATCAAACCGTCCTGGTACGGGCGATACTCGGTCATTGTGTGGGGTTGTCTATTTGAGTTCTTTGTTGCCAATCACACTCGTACTTGGTGATATTCATCGAGAGCCACTTTTCCTTTCAGCCTGTGGTATTTCAGGCGCCTGACGGCCCATACTTTGGGTAGGAACACACACACATATCTGCCGAAGCCGCAGCGCCCAGGGTATGTTGTATGGCCAAAAACCAACAGGCGCTTGACAACGACGGGTTGGCCTGGCGCCCGAGGCCTGGCGTCGGCGGTGTGTGGTGGGGTGTGCATACAGAACATACAGTGGGTATTCAGGCCCGCCTCATATCACGTACCGACTTCTCTGGTGCGCATGCGAGTATAGATGCACATGGTAAACCACCAGTTTCTTGCTCCAACATGCCTTAAAGGGCAGCTTGTGCACCATCACACCTATTTTCCAGCCCTGGCTTCATGTGTGTACATACAGACATACATATGCCTCAATTTGATGTACGCATTTTGCCCAATTTTTCCTGTATCGGAAGTATAAGCGTGAGACAACGACAGACTGTGAGAACTGTGCCTGTGACAAGCTCCCTTACATGCTCTCACTAATACCGACAAAATTGTTCGTTTTGAGAATGTAGCCCTGAGAGATGCGGCCAGCTAGATATCTATATTCGTTGTTACAGCTTAGCTCCGTCTTCTATCAGATGACTGGTGTTCATACGCGCATATCATAGAATCGTTCTGCTGCATCTGAAAATTACGTCACAATTTGTTGTTGAAATCGCCAATGAGTCGGTAGGGGTTATTTAGATTTTAACCCTATCGTTTTTGACCACTCAGTGACTTTGAGACAGCAATAGCCAACATTGTTGTGGATGAAAACAATTGAGATACTAGAACAAATCTGTGTTTATACCCGCTCACATGCCAATCCAGGATATTACACGTAACCAACTCCCAAAATACTAATTTTCGTTGTATAGAACGAGGTTTATGCCAGCCTGTTGCATCAGACCGCTTCGTTAGGTTGTTCACAAGGACTTTATTGCTAGACTAAAGTGGGGTAGGGATTAAACGTAGAAGGTTCTATAAACCAGGGCAGCTTGCAGATCATTGACAAAACTTCATTCATCTAAAGAACACTGTAGCTACTACATATGCATACACATACTCAAATTAACAGGTATCTTCACATGACTTGTGCTACACACATTCTTAGCCCCAGGGGTAACGTCACTCAACATGAATTTCTTGGTACAACTGGGTAGCTACATCCAAGGAGAGCAGTTACTGCGGTGTACATATGTATATGGATGTATCTGTATCTACGTGTGTACATAAACATAACCTACTTGTGGCACCTAAGCCCATAATATTTTCAGCCCTGCCTTAGAAATTCCGTTTACGGCAACGGACGGAGTTTTCTCTAAATGTTAGAGTCACGCTGGATGACAGCTTTCTGTCTTGTTTGCAAAACTTGTTTTATGGGCTCCCTCCTATATGTATGCATATTATATTGTGGGGTGATGAGCAATTCGTCTTTTCAATTATTGCATCTTGTTTATGGTGTGGGTATATCCTTCGACAATCTCTTGGCGTTAGATCAAGCTACTAGTTTGGCACACTGTCACTTATGTACCAGAACCGATGTACTGGATAAATCGTTACATAAGATGTGATCACAGCAACCCCCACGAAGATCGTGCACACCAACTACAGGATATTACCTTGAAAGTTAAAATCTGCCCGGATTCAAGGTATCTCTGTTGCCGAAACATAATTTCACAGTACGTAGACACCCTCTGTTACTGCTTACCATGAACAGAAGTCCATACTTTATTTTCGCTAATAGGAAATTTAAAGACTTCTCTGTTCCGATTCTTTTCCTTAGCATGCATCTTAAGTGGTAATTTGTGTTCACTAACTGTTTAAACATGGACATGCACACATGTATGTATGATATCATTCGCCTAAATTTGTTTTACACGGACGATGCATGCTTATGGCCTTGAGAAACTTTGCCCCCGGGACCGATAGGAATCGAATATATTCCTACTGTGACAGCCCACCTCTATTACACGAAATCCTCTATATCAGCCTTCACCCAAATTGTAAATACTGAGAAAGCCTCCACATGGCTCCGAATCCGCACATCTCGTTCATGATCCATCAACGCAGAGACCGGTAGACGTGTAATTAAAGCCCATATTTTCTTGAACAATAGTTTTGACAGGAAGTACCCATACCACTGTATGATTACCATAATACATGTGACTGCAGTCCATTTAGTTACATGTCAGATCACTTTGTTGTCGCATGGACCATGCTGCATGACACAGATGATATCTAAACTAACCGTGATACTCAGCATCGAAAGTTCCGTCCTATATTACATGCAGTACGGCACAGCTGCACTTCACAAGTCCCAATGATATGGTCAAGCTTTTGGCCAAAATTCCAGAAATCTCGGACCAAGGCTTAATCATGATTACCTCCGGAGACCTTCACATGTCCCACAAAATCCTTTGGGCCCAAGAAAAACAGCCGGGCCTCCTACCAACCATGGGATCACCCACTCCTACCTGTTTGTAGAGACCCATTGTTTGGGTAATTGGGATTTCCAAGACCAAAACTTCTCGGAGTTTGCCTTCGTCACTCATGTAGCTACATGCTTCTTCCCTGTAGAGTACGAAACAAAACCTTCGTGGGATGTCATTGACAAATCTGTAGCGTTGGCGTGACAGCAGAGCAATGTCTGCTGTTTGCTTAAGTATTGGTATTCGTATATTATGAGGTAGAGCTTTTAGAAAGCGGCCGGGTCAGACGAATACTTTGCCGACTTGGTAGGCGAATTTGAAGGTCTCCTTTTGTGACGGGGCTCTTTTCCTACTTACCCGACGATCAAGTCTCTTCCTACGGTTTAGACGCCCATGGTAGGATTCCATGGTCGTGTTCATTTCCCCGATATCTCAATCCAGGCTGATGAGGAGATCATAGAGCGTTACATTACTGTTTCGGGTGACTGCGTTGTCATTGTTAAAGTGTGTGCGTAAATGATATTAGATTCTCAAGAAATCAGATGCTACTATGCCCTGTGGGGTCTCAGTGGTTTTCTACTTCTGATATTTCTCAAAATACTAGATATGTCAAAACGGCAAAGACGCCGCTTTGGATAAACTAGCACGGAGGTTCGGAACAAGGCTTAGTTTCAAAGCAATCCGCTGACTTGGAGGGGAAAGTGGGAGAAGAGGGGGATTTGAACTTTGGCATATTTTTTTCGCCTACAGGGACCAGCCGTCCACTTGGATGCAAGGCCGCTCAAGTCACTTCGGCATCATTGGTCGTGTGGACAGAAGATCCTCAGACCCGACCCGCTGAGACTCACTATAGAAGCTGCTACTGCTGATATGCATCGGGCGTGTTGTCGACATATGTATCTTCTTTCTATTATCTTAGGTACGTCGGCCACACCGTTTCATTCGTTTATGTCTCGGTTGCCAGCTCTGTTTCTGGAACGGCCAATTGCAAAGCAGATTAGGCTGGGACGGTGTAGTAATGGCAGCACAGGCTCCCTGGGCCTGCAACCTGACCCGAAGAGTCGGGAACAATGGAGGCTTGGGATTGGCCAGAAACACAATGACCCCTACACTGCCGCTACAGTGCCTTGGTCCCGGGGTGGTTGGAATGCTGTGGGGGCGCCTAAGAGGAGGGACAAGGGGCTGCATTCGACAAGGTCAACGAGACACTTAATAGGATCACGCCTGTTTCTACGAAAACTTGGAGCAACAGAAGGAGTCTTTGTGGATGACAACGAGGAAGAGAAGGGAGGAATAGGAGGGAGACTAAGGAACACGGCGGGGTATCCTCCTGGAAACAAGATAGATTCATACGAAACATATGAGGGAGTGAGTAGCCCTGACGTTGGGGGGGAGGGGCGCACCAAGTAATATGGCATTTTGAAGCAGAGCAGTGGAGTTGGGCGGTGAAGTCCAAGGCCAACGAACGGTCCCGAGGGCAGGCCACCCGGGTATTAACGGGGGATACATGTGATTCATGTGTTGTTGGTCTGGCCGTTCAACGAACCGGGATCATTATCTGGCGCCATCTTTGGCAAAGATTGCCTTCAGCAAAGATGGAATCATAAAGTTGTACATGTGAACTTACTTTCCGCTCTATGCTGATGATCAACCATTAAGCCCAGCCACCCCCGCTCCTGATTCTCGCTATTTGCATTTTTAACACTGAATGGAGTATCCCGTTCCATTTTTTCCCTTTGCCTTGGTCAAAGACACGGAAGACACCAGGGCCACCCCGGGTGGATTTCATCAATATTAATGCTCAGTGGATGAAAGGCGTGCATCTCGGCCGGTGATGTTGGTGGTAATGAAAGCTGCAGTTCAAAGTGCATGCACATTGTTCCCATGTCCCGCCACAGAAGAAGGCTACCTGATGGAATGCCGGATCAGATGGTAACTGAAGCGTCATCGCGTGGGGTAAAGAAGACATGTGGAACAGTATAAGAAAAAAATTGGAAGACGTCGGATTACTATGGGGCGATTTAGCCATGCAAGGGCTGTAGAAGTTTTAAGTGTCACTTCCGTTGGACTTTTGACAGTGGCTGGCTTCCTGAGTAGCTTGGAACTTTATGTGCTAGGTTCTGTTTCTCAACCATATGCCTGACCAGCTGCTTGGTCAGATCTGTGTACATCGGTAAAGCAGGCTATATCACGAGGTGAAAACTCCTTCTGCCCCGCTCACACAATTTGGGAAGGTCCACGCAGATAAGACATAGCTGGGACTTATATGTACTCGGATAGTCGGAGCGTCCTCCCGGGGTCTTTTCTTCTGTTCCGTACGTGTATGTATGTGTGTTTATGTGCGTGTATGTACATACATACACATGTATGTTAACCGTAACACATGTGCCAAGAGACCAGACGTCAGTCACATAAATCACTGCACCGATAGTGACGGAGGGGTGTCCTTCCTTTCGGCATAGCATAGACTCCGCCATGTGTGGCTGGGGGGCCGAGCAAATCCACCCAAGTGACAGCTTCTCGGTGACCTGATAACCCAATATAGTAATTCATGGTCAGCTATTGCCCCTGCAGGCTGGAGAGAACCGTGGTGACCGAAGTTCTTTGCGTTCTGTCAAAGTAGAGAACAAAGACAACAATGCTGAAGGCGTTTCCCGTAATGCGGCCTATAGGGCTTGGATGTTTCCCATGTCACGTTTCCGTCGAGGGGAGGGGCGGG